>JARLTB010000254.1:5935000-6135000 GCA_030141615.1 Unio pictorum
AAATCCCCAAATTGCGAATTAAGATGTTAGTGTTAGGACTGGTCGGCCTGGTATCAGGATAATGTGACTGGGGGGGGGGGGGACATCATGCTACATGATGCTTGAGATCATTAGAAACTGCCACATTGCAGACATCGTAGCGATATTAGTGAGAAAAAAAATAGTAATTGTTTGCCTTTACAGTCTTATTTATTTAAGTATTTTATGCATGTCATAGCTGAAACCAATGTTTTCCTGGCTATACTGAACTGGTATTGCAGCTATTGTTGTAGTCACTGGAATTAATTGACAAAGTGTTAAACCTTTCAAAGGGATTTTGTGTCTATGGTACTGGACTGGTATTGGATTTTATTGTTGTAGTCACTGGAACTGATTGACAAAGTGTTAAACCTTTCCCAGGGATTTTGTGTATATGGTACTAAAATCTAAGTCGCTAGAACCTCTTAAAGAAATTTCTATCGTTATGCTAACATTATTTACTTTGCATGAAAAATATGCTACACGCATGCCAGATATATCTTTTTTATCTTTATCTTATCTTTATCTTAGATGCCGATATTCATTCTGTATATTGTATGTTATGGTTTATAAAATAGGTAAGAAGAAGAATCCTGAGGAAATTAACTGGCAGAGATTCTATAAAATTGATACAGTTATCACTGCAATAGTTGCTGGCATTATTGACTTGATCAATATTATGTATAAAATTTGGGTGTTTGAAAATACCTAAAGTGCATCAAATTCAGTTATATGTATTAAAATTATCGATGAGATGACTTCACACAATTTACATATGTAGGTGACATGTAGTTGTTGCAAGGTGTGAATTGAACTTTTGAATTGTGTTTCAAAGCTTACATGTTCTTTATTCCATTTTATCATTAGCAGTCATTACCTCTTTGATGAGCATTTTTTGTACTGGTTTTGATTTTAGTCAAGTACGAGTCCAAAGCATACGTTGAAATAAAAAGATATATAAAAAGCAAACATTGCAAATTAAATATACATAACAAGTATTAAAATATATATGAGAAATGAGTGATCGATCCACGCTTGTGATACAATTTTACATGTTTACAGATTTGAAATATGCACTTATATACGATTATTATTAATGCATTAGAATAATAAATATCTCCAAAACACGTCAATTACGAGCAACTTGCGTGTAGAGTATGCTGTAATCGACAGGTAAAAGATAGCTAAAAGATGCAAGTTGGTTAAGAAAGAAAACAAAACACAACTAAAGGAGGTGTTATGACGTAACTTAGACTTTTAACGTAGCTTAAACAATTTTTTCAGTCATATCGCTAAGATGTCTGTAGTGTGGCAGTTTCCAATGATGTCTAGCACTGGGGCATAATGCCGCAGACATGTAGCATGATGTCCCACCCAGTGACATTATTCAAACACCAGACCGACGAGTCCTAAAACTAACCTCTTAATGCTGAACGCCAAGCGAAGATTCTGTTAGTACCAATTGTAAAAGTTTTTGATATGACTCATCCGAAGATCGAACCCACGACCTCCCACATCCGAGGCGGACTCTCTTACCACCAGGCGAATGGAGAGGTCATTCTAAGATGAAAGGAAAATCTCTAGAAAATAAATGGAGTAAACAATATCGGCCAACATTCAGGGTAACTATGGAAATTTGCAACAGTAGAAACTAGAAAGATTAGACATGTATACGATTTTGGTAGCATCAGTAGCAATTTCTTTACATTAGTATTATTATTACATTTGGAATATTTTTACATTAATATTATTATTACATTTGGAATATTTTTACATTATTATTATTATTACATTTGGACTATTTTTACATATTATTATTATTACATTTGGAATATGTTTACATAGTATTATTATTACATTTGGAATATTTTTACATTAGTATTATTATTACATTTGGAATATGTTTACATAGTATTATTATTACATTTGGAATATTTTTACATTAGTATTATTATTACATTTGGAATATTTTTACATTAGTATTATTATTACATTTGGAATATTTTTACATTAGTATTATTATTACATTTGGAATATTTTACAGGATAAGCTCTCAAAGCAACTCTTTATGAAGGATTCAAAATTGTTAAATTCTGAGGCTGTTTGAATGTTATTAGATGGAAAGTTTCGTTGCTGCATACATAAAAGATTGCAACCCATACCCGCATATTCGTACAAGGTTTGTTCAAACTTAAAAGTGTTAGAAGAATTTTTTAAATAAATACAATACCTGATCATGTAAATATGTTGGACATTTCTGTTTTAAATTTTTCAAAATAAAGTCAGGTGTAACAGTATTCAAATTTCAAACATGGGGAGTATATACATTGGCCAAACCAACAAGATGAATCAAATGTTTCTTTGAGCCATTGAAAACAAAGATCAGAATATTGTTCTTATTTGGGACTTGATGATTAAAGTTTTGCGTGAAGACTAAAGTGACTTCCAATATTAGTACCAAGTCTTCGCAAGATATATTAGTCTCGCTGCAGGAGAACGTATCCTGACATTCCATAGTCGTGTATTCCAAGTGCACTAATTTGGAACTTGTCAGGGTTTGCTTTCAATACGTTATCTGAAACCCGCCTTATCAAAATTGTGCTATCCGTTTCTAAACTAGATTTCATAATGTTATGGTATGTTGTCATTGGCGATTGTATAGACCAGAATCATTCCTGGAAAAGATGTCAATAATAAAAATATAAAAGTATGAGTTTGAGACTTTATTTCTGGGATTACCCATTATACATATTTGCCCGTGAACGCGTCGAGTTTTCTAATCTTCACGCACTTTCTGCGATGACATTTACTTCCGAATCTATTAAATACATATGCTGCCGGTTTGAGGAGCACGTTATGAGGTAAACAAACTGTGTAATGGTTTTGGTAAATCCACCAAAATAACAGCAGCAAAACTTGTTTTTAGTTTAGAGCTACGTTCATGTCTTCTATTAGTTAGATTATGTGTCGTTTTACATCTAAACCCTTTCTGAAAGCAGACATGTATGGTGTGCGATATCGTGAAAGTACTTTATGATCGGATTACAGACAGCTCGTTCAGAAGGTTTTTGTATAGATTGGAGAATACCAACAGGATAGATCTGTTTATCAAGTGGATTGTTTCCTTATACTGTATATCCGAAAAACCTGTGTTTCCATGCGTCTTATTCCGACAATGTTCTAGTCAATGTTATTATTTAAGGGTTGGCATATAAGACATGTCAGAGATAGAGATAAACAATATTTCTTTTGTTTAAAATATGGTTTCGCATATTGTTGATTGATAAGAAATGCGTGAAAAGTCGACAGTTCTGAATTTTATGACTTTTATCAATCATTCCACGTGTCAAAGAACAAAAGTATTTCATAAGTTAAGATGTGATATTGCAGGAACAATAAACTGGTATCATTAGAAACATGAAACCACAATTATACATGCCATCATAGCCTAAAGGTCAATAAAGATATACAAGTATTAATTATGGGACGTTAATTATCTTGGCCGATATAACTTGGGTTCCACCATATCTATGTATATTGCTTAATCGTGGATGTGCATGCCATAATCTCCAGAATGCGCAATAGTATATCGGCATAGAACATCATACTTATAATCAATTTGTGAAAAGAAAACGCAATAGACTGCAGCCAGTTTCCAATACATGTTGAAATGAGCTGCATAGTACGATATTGTTAGATATGCATACAGGTAAAGTACGGATAGCAGACAAGAACACAGGTAAAGTACGGATAGCAGACAAGAACACAGGTAAAGTACGGATAGCAGACAAGAACACTGGTAAAGTACGGATAGCAGACAAGAACACTGGTAAAGTACGGATAGCAGACAAGAACACAGGTAAAGTACGGATAGCAGACAAGAACACAGGTAAAGTACGGATAGCAGACAAGAACACTGGTAAAGTACGGATAGCAGACAAGAACAAGGAATGTACACGTGATTCCCACTTTAATTTCGACAAATGTGTCATGTGAATTCAAGCGGAGTAACAATGTATTTCCTGACTATGACACTTCATAGCTATTTTCCATTTTTTTAAAAATAACTTTCAAAGACAATAACGATTGTATTACTTTCAATCGATTCATATGTAATATTTTAACCACTGAGATACTGTCCGGAAGCCGTTGATTGGATCCTACAAAAATTAAGTTTTCCCAAATGCAACAATTTTCATACCAAATAAAATACTCTTGTTTGCATTTCCTCCACAAAATCCACCAGTCATGCATTTTCTCCACAAAATACACCAGTCATGCATTTTGCTCCACAAAATACACGTCATGCATTTTCTCCACAAAATACACCAGTCATGCATTTTCTCCACAAAATACACCAGTCATACATTTTCTCCAAATCTGAAAAGGAAAATACCAGTACTTTAATTTTGGATAACATTTTTTAAGCAACACAAGACAGCTATTTGAAATCATAGTTGCTGGTTTTATTTTTCATAGGCACAAGACAGCTATTTGAAATCAAAGTTGATGGTATTATTTTTCGCAATATTTTTTTAACCTATGCACATTCCAGACACCCATACCGTTAACAGAGCAATTATAATGGAAATGATATTCTTCAGAAACGTTGTACTAGTTTTTCCTTGAGTTAGGTAGATTACTCAGTTCGTTAACGTGGATTCTTGCTGATGTACAAAGATAATTAGCAGCACTGATTACTAACGCTTGCTTGATTTTAACTGCACTAGACTTGGTAAACATTTAGATCACCAAATTAAAATCGTGTACATATTGTAAAAGTGGATGCCAAACAGTCGTGGATTGACCTTTAATAGCAAAGGCAAATTTTGTCAATAACCAATGAAAAGAGGGAAACAGCGTTAACGGAACGTTTACCACTGATTGCAGTATTTGAGTGATGTTTACTTTACATTCGTTTGTTAGCGCTGTATCAATATGCACTCAGTTGTTTCGCAGTCACCCTCTGTATTATTTTGTTTCGATCAGTTATACAAAAGAACAAATATTCCATGATGGACCCAACGAAAAAGTAAAGATATTTCAAGTGTATCGATATTTTTTATTCAATTTATGTATTCGTTATGCTACAGACGTTTCTAAAAGTTATGTGTTTTAACAAATTATCATCCAACAAATTTGTTTGTGTCAGATTCATTTTCATCAGATATATCTTCCCCTCGTGTCAAATGTGAAATGAATAATTATACAGGACCTCATCAGTCTAAATTTGGTTGTGTATTTCTATCACACGAAGTTAGTTGACAAAAGCACACAAGAAACAATAAACAACAAATCGAAGCAAAATGGACCAGTATAAATTGGGGGGGGGGGATCCGGAAAACCCGGAAAGAACCACTGACACACAGGAAGCTTCAGGCAAGTCTTCTCACCTTACCAAATTGGTCAAGCTCGAGACTCGAACCCACGCAGACAGAGGTGAGATTTCAGTGATCCGTAACGGAATGCTTTTGCACCATGGTTGTTGTTGTTGTAGGGTTTAACGCCATTTTTGAGCACATGATAGACTATACATGGAGGCCAGTATTAATGGTGGAGATAGGATCCGGAGGAAAAAAACGGAAAGAACCACCGACCAACAAGAAGCTACTGGCAAGTTTTCTCACATATCCACATTGACCGAATCTGAGACTCGAACCATGCAGATAGAGGTGGGAACGGCAGTGATCCGTAACGACGAGCACTTTAGACAACTCGGCCACTCGGCCCCCTCGGACCATGGTAACATCTATTTACAGACGAAAGGCACATACATTTTTGTTATTAACTACCATAATACTTCTTTAAAATATCCTGTCAATTTTAATTATTTAGACGAAGTTAGTATTTAATGAGTCATCTACATTCACAACTTAGTATTTAATGAGTCATCTACATTCACAACTTAGTTAGTATTTAATGAGTCATCTACATTCACAACTTAGTATTTAATGAGTCATCTACATTCACAACTTAGTTAGTATTTAATGAGTCATCTACATTCACAACTTAGTATTTAATGAGTCATCTACATTCACAACTTAGTATTTAATGAGTCATCTACATTCACAACTTAGTTAGTATTTAATGAGTCATCTACATTCACATCTTAGTATTTAATGAATCATCTACATTCACAACTTAGTATTTAATGAGTCATCTACATTCACAACTTAGTTAGTATTTAATGAGTCATCTACATTCACATCTTAGTTAGTATTTAATGAGTCATCTACATTCACATCTTAGTATTTAATGAGTCATCTACATTCACATATTAGTATTTAATGAGTCATCTACATTCACAACTTAGTATTTAATGAGTCATCTACATTCACATCTTAGTTAGTATTTAATGAGTCATCTACATTCACAACTTAGTATTTAATGAGTCATCTACATTCACAACTTAGTATTTAATGAGTCATCTACATTCACAACTTAGTTAGTATTTAATGAGTCATCTACATTCATATCTTAGTTAGTATTTAATGAATCGTCTACATTCACAACTTAGTATTTAATGAGTCATCTACATTCACAACTTAGTATTTAATGAGTCATCTACATTCACATCTTAGTATTTAATGAGTCATCTACATTCACATCTTAGTATTTAATGAGTCATCTACATTCACATCTTAGTATTTAATGAGTCATCTACATTCACATCTTAGTATTTAATGAGTCATCTACATTCACATCTTAGTTAGTATTTAATGAGTCATCTACATTCACAACTTTAAGTATACTAGGTTAAGTCAGAAATATATTTTTGTAAAAATGTTTTTAAAATTTGGATGAGCAAGCTAAAACGAAAGTTTATATATAAAAATACAACAAAAGTATTTTTTTAAAATTGGAAACCACCAAGAATTTGAACCCACGAGTTATTAATTGAAAGCCGTGACACACAGACAGACAAATGAGTATCTATATGTAAGGTATTTTTTAAAAAACGTGAAATTACTGTGGTACATATTACTCTGGTTACTTGGCCTTCCATGATGATGTGCATTCGAGGACACGCACGCACCAGTGAAAGGTCGATACCAGAGGAGAAATGTACGATATTTGAAGTAGCGCAAAATTGAAATGGCAATAATGAATTCTGTTACATACCCATCTGGCGTTGGATACAGATATTCAGTTTGTGATTCCGTATCGCACACCTACAATTTTCGTATCACACACCCAATCTGGAATTAATTTTACAACTCGAAATATTAAATAGTATTATACTTACAAAATATCCGTAATGATGTTTTATAATATAGTTTTTAAATTATTACAAAATGCCAATAAACGTTTGAAATGTTTGGTAAAAATGGCCGCTTTTATTGGATAATGGGCGAGTACCGTAAGTAGCGACGGGCAGTTTATATGTATTTGACGGTATCTGGGCCAATAAATTAGAGTTAGTTGAAGTGGACAACAACTAACTGTTGGCAAACTGTTGACAATGAATTTTCAGATGGAGCAGATATGTAAAGTGAGTCAAATGAGAAACGGGCAGACTCCTTTGCCGCTGAAATCTTGCATATTTTTTTTAAAAAATCCAAAGTATGAAAGACTCGGGGAATCATGTCAAGATTTGAGGCATGTTAAGAATGACCAACGAACCACGCTTAGAAAACCGTTACCAGGTGATTAATTCCCAAGAGACAGCCCACAATGTAAATCATCTAACAAAGCTAAATTCAGTTTCAACTTCAGAGGTTCAAAAATATGATCTGCGAAGTTATACCTTTTTAAGAGAACGTTTAAGTGGAGGACTTACAATTTGCCTATTAAAATTACAGAGGAATCAAAGTTTTTTTTCGTAACTTTGAGGATCAAACTGGCAAACATTTGCAACAAAAAAGGTAGACCCAGAGAGCTGCAGCTATTTTTCTTGTGACGCAAATAGAAACAAATAATACATCTCATAAGAATGGGTTGAGACTTTGTCATTACTGGGTCATATGGAGCGAACTGCATGTTTACATTTTAAATTCTTGCGATTGTTCTACGCAGAAAATAAAGAGAAAAAAGCAGAACAACATTCCCAAATTGTTTAGAATTTACTTGGTAATTATATCCCAACATTTAATTTCTAAAATCTAGACCGTGTGTTAGAGACCGAATCTTCGATTTCTTAAAAAATATGTGCTTCAGCTATCACTTTTCAGTTTAATGCATCAAAAACAACTCCTTGTATTCAATAAAAACAACAAAAATAGACAGTTTTAAACCATAAAGTTTCTTTATAAACTTGAATGTATTTAATTAATATTAGGCTGTAAAATTGTCCTTGAAATTGGCTTGAATATAGTGTCAATTTAGTAAGTAGAGTGTGATGAAAGTAGCCCTTACTGATCCAAAACCTAGGTTATATTTGAGAAGTAATGAAAATGTGTATGTGACTGCAGATTAAATCCATCCATATGTCCTATACAACATAAATATAAATTCAAAACCAATCACAATATTTGCAATCCAGACTGGTCGATGACGCAGCTCCACGATATATATATTTAGGCATTTTGACGATTTCGTAAACTGGGATGGGTTGTACAATATCTTTCATAAAACGCCAACTGCTTGATTCATTTCTTTAAAGCATAAATTATTTTTTAAATGTGTGAATTACAAAGGGATATGCAAAAGATACAAAACCACGTAAGTTTTTTTGTTATTCCGAATCAGAAAAGAACTCGTTTGATACGGCGTAAGAACAGTTTCGCTCTGAACTCGTTTTTTCCTCTCGCCAACTCCGAACAAGACATTAAGTTTTATCTTTAGCATTAAGACGGTTATTTCCAGTTGTGACGTGGTCGGTATTTTAGTTGTTTTAGACGTAATTATGCCAATTAAAGACCTACTGAGTGGCAAAGAAATTGTCATTTTCAGCCATTATGTGTGAGCTGGGGGACACATAAAGTGAGAAATTGCAAAATTATATCGTAGTGAGGGATTTTTGGCGTGGGTCAAATATGCTATATTTTAAGGAACATTTGATAGATTGTGTTATATCGTTACTTTACATAAAGTGTAAACACTTTATAATAAACTGATTCTCGTGTCCTTGAACACACTTTGATTTTAGAATGAATTAATAATTAGAACAGATACCGGGTCAGAGGATGGGGATAGATTTATCATCGATTTCATATGGACAGGCTACACGTATATTAATAGCAAGCTATATCCAAGCAAGTGAACTGAGCGTTAGATACAATGTTGCACGTCTTTGAAACTTCTCAAAGCTTTATGAGAATTAGTGTGATGAATTCTTTTAATGTGACACTCTCTGCAACGTATCTAATGGCTCATAGATGACCTGGATTCCGGCACCTTTAGACAAAGTTTCAAGTTTTAAACAAACAGACGGTTGAAATCTGGACACTTTTTTAAAGGACTGCGATCTAAATCTCTGATTGCTGAGTCCATCAGTTAATACATTTATTGTGTAACTCATTTAATAGTACTTTTTACAAAACATATATATTAATTCTTGTTTCAGAAAGCTGTATCTGTGTTTATTAGCTGTACATTATGTACATTGATGTTTTTTTTCTGCCCATCAATATTCGTCTAATACACATAGGGAATAAACTACAAATATTTCTTTTCATTAAAGTAATATCTATCCAGAAGCCGAATCATAGTTAGCAAAATATTGTTTTTCTAAACATGACAGATAAAAGCAAAAAAAAATTAAAGATACAAAATCTGCACTGCATAAATTTATATATATTACCACTCTAACCCCGAGTGGCCTAGTGGTCTAAAGCGATCGCCTTTACCGATCGCTGCCATTACTCCTCTGTCCGCATCGGTTCGAGTCTCGAGCTCGTCCAATGTCGGTATGTGTCCGTGGGTCGGTGGTTCTTACCAGGGTTTTCCCGGATTCTTCCTCCAGCAATTATACTAATCGCTATGTATCGTCTATCTTGAGTTGAGAAATGGCGTTAAAGAAGAATTAAACTAACCTCACCCACCCCGATCATTATCTCTTCCATTTATGCATTTAGAAATACAAGTATGCTGCACGCTGCTATATCTTAGACCATATGGAAGCTTAATGTAAAATTAAAAATTCAGTTAGAGTACAATCATAAAATTACACAGTCTCTCGCTGCCCACGATCTCTAGTCACATATAATGACTTAAAATTACAGTCCGACATAGTGACACTTTATACAAACACTCTGTACTTTTTAATTGGTATAGTTGTGCAACGAAAAAAGCCGGTAACGACATATTGAAAGTGACTCATTTATTGACAATGCATTATGTGTTGCTTCCGCTATCTGAAATACCTCACTGGTTTCGGCCATTCACGTCGTTATTGGCCTTGCGTGCGGAGAATCATGGGATGCTAGGGTATGAGGCAATCAAAGACTCACCCTTTAACCATCACTATAGCTTCATTGTAGTCATACACCTACCTACCAATCAACAGTTATAATTCATTTCCAGTAGGCGCTAGTCACCGGAGTATGGCCCGTGGAAGCTGGATTGTTAAGTTTGTCATATTATTTATTTACACATTTACAGGTAAGTTGACAACAATCTAGCCTGTATATTATGAGGAAGGTAAGTCATTTATTTATTAAATGTAGCATACAATCCAGTATAACCTAAATAAAATGACAGCAGAACACACTGAATTTTGCAATATGGACATTTTAAGCGGCTGTTTTATCGGTGGCGTGTGATGATCTGGAATACGAGATTATTCTGAACCAATGTGCGATACCTACCAATGTGAGCTTGATATTTTAGGGCGGTTTGATTTCCATTTAGAAAAACTGTATTGCTTTGATTTATAGTACATTAACACCGTCTTATATCCATTACATTATCTGGCAAAAATACCAACTATCTTGAGATAAAAATGAAAAAATTCAGATGAAAAAAGAATTAAAGCCCATCCCATCATTAAAAGGCCAATACATTATAGAAGACGAATTTGCTCTATGTTAATTGTTCCATAAGTTGTAATCTAAAAACCGTAACTAAAGTGGGGTGATTAATCTTACTCAATAGCTGATACTGAAAGATAGTATGCCGACATCAGCATAGCATATTCAAAGTAGGAAGTGTTGATACTGAAAGACAACATGCCGACATCAGCATATCACATTAAATGTAGGAAGTGAAGCCTACAATTTTCTATCTGCACTATTGATATACTGTGACAGGTAATCTTCCAGTCAGATGCCAACTTCAGATCAAGATATTTATCAGAGGCCGCCAGTAAACCTAAAACACACTTACTCAACAAACGAGAAAATACTTAGTGTTTAGTTGACTTGAGAAATTAGGTAAAGTTCAGACAGAAAATAAGTGAGCTCATGAAAATCGTAGTATGATTCGCAGTCTAACGAAAGTATCTATATATTGAAAACATTCACATACACTAGTAAATTACTATTTTAAAAAACCTGACATTTGTTGTTGTTGTTCTTTCTTCTCTTTACTTCTTTCTATTATGTTTTTGTCGTTTTGCTTTTTTTTAATCAGAATTTGTTTCTGAAAGTAGGATTTGACCCGAATATGTTTAGCAACATTCCATTTGGTCATCGCGTAGGCATACAGGACACGTCATTGATCTGATTCAAAAATCATAAATAGAAATATGCTTGTAATATTCACAGTTAATTTATGACCTTATGTTAAAATAGATAATCCTTGACCTATTGTATAATGAATAACGTAACAAGAGTCCTTGGTCATTTCCATATATTTCTTATTTACTGAAACTTCGGACACGCCGATACATTGAAAAAGCGCCTTGGTGCGTACGATTGGAAAAATACCTTGGTACGTACTATTGGAAATATTGCACATCTCTATATACTTGTACCTATAAGTGTAGATAAGTGAAACATGGTCCGTGTTCACGGTACAGAATGGTAGTGAGAGCAAATTATTTGACATTTGACGCTTTTCGTTTTAAAAATAAATATGTTATTTTTCAAATACAAGGTGAATTTCATCCGCCGCACAAACAATATAGTAGTATAACAAACTCATTCGTTGTAGGATTGGGAGAGGGGTGGGGTTAAGCGAAATAGTATATGCTTTCTATTAAAAAATATATTTGCGTGGGTACATGGTATTACGCAAATCCATCCATCAAGACGAGTCGCGTTCCTCGAAAGTTTCTTTTTCCAGAAAGATTGATAGGAGTTGGCTCATGTTTATTCTCTTATGTAAAGGATTCTGCTCCTATTTAGCTTAAATAGTTGTCATTCCAATGCATTATATTCTTGGATGCATCTGCTTCGAATGGATATATAGTTTTTCCTTCTTTGTTTCTTTTCTTAATAAATTTAATTAACCTCCCGAAACGTTTGTCATATGGAAATTTCAAATATTATAGAAAAAGTTACCGTTATTTATACTTCGAAAAAAATGGAATAAGGCGAACTTAGGATATACCTTTCAAGCTGTTATATGCCATTTTATGTTTTGGTCCTTTGTCAGGAATGTGCTATTGCATTAGCTTGAAAGATAATCTTCCGACGAAAACAATCAGCTCCTTATAAATTATATCAAGTCAATCGTGTTCTCCTTATAAGTATATCACGTCAATCATGTTCTCCTTATAAGTATATCACGTCAATCGTGTTCTCCTTATAAGTATATCAAGTCAATCGTGTTCTCTTTATAAGTATATCACGTCAATCATGTTCTCCTTATAAGTATATCACGTCAATCATGTTCTCCTTATAAGTATATCACGTCAATCGTGTTCTCCTTATAAGTATATCACGTCAATCGTGTTCTCCTTATAAGTATATCACGTCAATCATATTCTCCTTATAAGTATATCACGTCAATCATGTTCTCCTTATAAGTATATCACGTCAATCGTGTTCTCCTTATAAGTATATCAAGTCAATCGTGTTCTCTTTATAAGTATATCACGTCAATCGTGTTCTCCGTATAAGTATATCAAGTCAATCATGTTCTCCTTATAAGTATATCAAGTCAATCGTGTTCTCTTTATAAGTATATCACGTCAATCGTGTTCTCCGTATAAGTATATCAAGTCAATCATGTTCTCCTTATAAGTATATCACGTCAATCGTGTTCTCCTTATAAGTATATCAAGTCAATCGTGTTCTCTTTATAAGTATATCACGTCAATCGTGTTCTCCGTATAAGTATATCAAGTCAATCATGTTCTCCTTATAAGTATATCAAGTCAATCATGTTCTCCTTATAAGTATATCACGTCAATCGTGTTCTCCTTATAAGTATATCAAGTCAATAGTGTTCTCCTTATAAAGTATATCACGTCAGTTATATCCTCCTTATAAAGTATATCCCGTCAATAGTGTTCTCCTTATAATGTACATCACGTCAATTGTATTCTCCTTATAAAGTATATCACGTCAATCGTGTTCTTCTTATAAAGTATATCACGTCAATCGTGTTCTTCTTATAAAGTATATCACGTCAATCGTGTTCTCCGTATATTCATGTCGCAATTGTAAACTACATAAAGATCATTACGGCAATGTATGTGATGATAATTCTCGATTTTAATTTTTATGTTGTAATAATCGCAGATTATGGGTCAGAATCTACATTAACACTGGCCAGTAAAGCTGTAACATTTGTGTACGAGTGGTCAGCAAGTAACAAGTTGCCACTGTCTGGCTTTATCACCACGATGGTAAAGGAAGATGTCAACCAATGCGGTTTGGAGTGTTACATCAACTTATCGTGTAACGGCTTCTCCTTCACCGACGGCAGAAATGTCTGCAGTATCTTGAAAATGGACATGACGGACTTCACAAAAATACAAGTACAACCTTCAACCAAGTATTACAGAGGTATGCTATTACGCTGTTAATAAAACCCACCAATTCCATCCTTTCAAAGCTCCCCAAATATATATACCTAAATAAATGTTACATAATGTCAAGTGATATGGAATTTAATGTCTATTATTATTTAAGCTGTGTATATTTAACACTATTTGAATGCACTGAACACTAAAAGCGTATTCATTTATGTATGTATTATCTGTTACTGTATTGATCCTCAGACGTTGCAGTGTTCGCATGTCTAGAAGTTGGATGAATTCGAGTTCGTGTGACGGTAAACAAAGTTTTGGACGTCATGTTTAAGAAATTGTTTTAAAACAAAATGTTGGCAGGAATTAATAAATAAATGTTCATCTCAACTGAAAGGCGATGTTATAAAAATAAAATAAACTTTACACGATACAAAATATCCCACGAAAATTAAAGATAACAGGTTATTGTGTTATTTTTGTTTAGCAGATTTCAGATAATGCCAGTGTGGTGTCATTTTTACCAATCAACATATAGGAACACTGAATTTCAAAATTTGTAACCAAACTAAAATAATTTTGAACCAATAAACCAAAGATGTTTAGATTTTAAGCGAGTATAAATGGTCTAACCTTGATATAATATTCTTAGCGAAGGTTAGCTATGGGGGGGGGGGGAGATGCAAACCATACATCCCATGCATAATAGACTTTTCGAGCAATGCGTAATTCTCCAAAATATCAGCAGAATCTTTGTGTGCATCATACATGTCCAATACCTTGCAAAAGATAAAATATCACAAAAATTGTTAGATACTATGATTTCACTTTGTATTTGCCAAAATACACATTTTTGTCCGTATTAATGTTATGGTCATTTTAATACATATGTTGCCACTGCTAATCAGATTCGAATGTTGTATTAAACAGAAATGATATTTGTTGCAATATCTTTTCGATAATATTAAAATTTGGCTTCTAGCAGATACGAAATCCACACAAAAGTAAGTGCACAATAAATAATGTAAATTCACCTGTTTGTCCACAATAAGATAAAGGTGAAAAATTTATTATAATATTGACGCTTCAATTATTAATAGATCAAAACTGAATAATTAGACTGATTCACTCAAATTATCTGTATTATAGATAAGATTTTAAAAGTGTTAATATGAGCATTTTCCACTTGATGGCCAAGAGAAGACAACTCCATCTTTACTCCATGATTTTATTACTTTTTGCCCTGCTAGTCAGGAGCGCGTTTATTCGCTATTAAGAAATAATAATAAATATTTATTCCAGCAATAAACCAATATCAGCCATATCAACAAAAGACACAATAAAATAGAAATGAAAATCTGATTGCTCAGTTCTTTCCTTATATACACCTTTAAGATGTATATAGTACGACAAAATGTGAGAGAACTTACTAATCAATCTATTCAAATTACATATTCATGCAACCTAACGCATCCAATAGGTATTTACACAATTCTTCAAAGATACCACCAAACCAATCATTCCAGTGGGGAAAAGGGGAATCTTGTAAAACATATTCGCTAATAATTTTATTTTTAGTAACTGTCAACACATATGTATTTATTTATAGATCCAATGCAATTTTACATTTATTTATAGATCCTATGCAATTTTACATTTATTTATAGATCCTATGCAATTTTACATTCTTTAACATATCGAAAGAGACCATACACACGTACGAAAGCCACCTCCTGGTAATATCCATTATTTAACAACAAATAAATATTAAAATATTATACAAAATTAGGTACCAGGATTTACAAAAACAAGCCATAGATATACCTAACAGACAATATAGAATATGGTAAAGACTGCGTGCGAATAATATGTAAAAATGACATCTGTTTATTATATAAATGGTGAAAAATTAACAGATTGATTCATATAGTATTTTGAAAAAATGTATAGGTATATTAGACAATTTTCAGATTAGATTACCAGAGCAATGGAGTATTTCAAACGTTAAAATCAAATTAGCCGATCATTATAGAAACACACAACGATGAAGAAACGCCTGACTATATGATTGTAGAAACACAAAGACAACGTCTACCAAAAGTCCCAGTAGTCAATGTAATTATAGCAAGGATTGAAGCAGTTGCACTTTATGATCGTAGCAATAAAAAAAATGCTTAAAACGTTTACTGGCGACATTTACAATTCATCTATGAGGAAAATCACACAAC
Organism: Unio pictorum; assembly: GCA_030141615.1. Lineage (NCBI taxonomy): Eukaryota > Metazoa > Mollusca > Bivalvia > Unionida > Unionidae > Unio > Unio pictorum. Next base: position 5,951,045 of record JARLTB010000254.1, read on the forward strand.
AGCGTGGAATACTAATACCAAGCCTTATGCAAAAAGTTCACATGCTTCAGTTACTAGGAACTGTAAATGACCCTCAGCTTGCTGTGTAGAAACTTCACCCGGGTCGCCTTTGGCCGGTTACAACGACAACGCTGATAGTACCACTATGGGACTATGCTACTAAGAGACTCAAGAAAACTGACTTACTTGAGTTTTATTAGGTCTTACAGTTCTACCATGTTTGACTGTGAGAATGCTTCGTTCAACAGCAGCACGATTAAATAATAAACTTCCCACACGGACCAAACGAGCAGATTTTGTACGTATAGTCGAAGATGAACAAAACCGACAACGTATCGCAACCGCTATCGTCGTCGAAGAGGATGATGATGTTACATAAACGTCATGGTGACTTTTAATATCATCATGCGATTATTCCAAATCTACACGCATCAAGCAGCGACTGTAGAAAACTTACATGTAAAAGAGTATCATCATTGCAACGTTCTGGTATCCCAAGAGATATATGTTTATTTTGTCCTCACATGACCGTGACATTTAATCGTAAGTCATCAGACAAAGATGCATTTAAAATTGCAACCCAGTGTTCATTGTGGTATATGCATCATTTAAACAGTAAAGACGCCAAAACTGTCAATGGTAAATTGACAACGGTATAGAAAAGATTTTCTAGATGTTGGAAAAATATGCCAAACACGTTGATAATGGATCATTGATTATATAACTGCCTACTTCCATACATTCACCAACAACCTGTGTCTACACATGCGCTTCTCTCGACGTTACTTCCCGAGAGAACTGCATATACCAGCTTATCAATAGCAGTAATATCTCAATTAGCTGGGTTTTTGGTGACCGAATATCCAGGGCAGTTTACTAACTCCATGTTCAAAATGATTGAGCAACTTAGTTCCAGTATCGACGTTAATGTTTTCACTTAAAACAATGACTTTTATACGTTTACACCATCACTACATAAAGAATTTAAACATTAGTATTGGTCGACCCAGACTGGTCTAGTGTTTGCTGAGTGAATAGCTCCTAGTCGCGATCTCAGTATGCATGGATAAAGAATATGTAACGGTAACTTAACCAAGATAGGAAATACTACTATAAAATCGTTTCGTTCAGATGTTGCCTGGATTTATTTACCACACAACGGCTGCTTTACGACCATGACTTGTACTGTGGTGGTATCAGTGAAAACCCGCAGTGTACAATTCTGTCTGATCCGGGTAAATGTATTTTGAAATTTTCACCTAGGTACAACGTTAGATGAATGTTTCGTATGTCATGATGTTATTTATGCAGACTTTGAATGTTTGAATGCGACGTAAAGTCAAAGACAACGCAAGTTGTTGAAAAAGTACATTGCGGTATGGTATATTCACTATATTCAGATATGATATGATTCGCGAATGTTGTATCGATGCCAGGACATGGTTAATGAGGTTCTTAAATCGCTTACGGCTACGGTGAAATAGATCTGACAAGAGCTCTTCTTTCCCGCTGACATGATCATAACTACTGATGTCAATCGTGAGTTTTCTAAGACCAACTTGTTCCATACAGTTGCATCATAATCCTGGCTATCTTTATGGACGGAAAATGATGCATCCCATGCCTACTGGTTTGTTTGAATGGATTGTTTCAATAAATGAAAATACACGAAAAAACATATATGTGGATAGTATCATCACAGTAACATCGGGTATTTTTATAAAGTTGATCTGTAGCATCCAGAAAACATCCACCACCTTCATAACAAATTCACACCAGCGCCAGAAGCAATGAGTGTCAAATAGTATCAATGCCATTTCATTGAAGAGATAGGTCGTTCTTATACGGAATACACCAAGTTTGTTTCGAACTTGGGCTTAGCGAGACTATGTGTTACATGTGAGAATTATGTAGTATTATATTCTAGCAGGTATACACTTCCTAGCAATCTCCCCACTTACTCAGGTAAAGACCAACGCGTGTGACTGGCACCATACATCCAGACGAATACAAATCTGCTCACAAATGTCATGGCCTAGTTTGACAATGATATCTTTAAACCTGTCATAATTGATTTTTCGGTAAGTAGATTGATAATGTATAAAAGCGAATTTGTTTTTACCTTGTCTGTGATAGAGACCAAGATAAACTTCGGAGCCTTGTTGCTGACCGGTATTTCAGTCACCCAAAGTATTCGCAGCAAAAAGGTCAAGCTGATGTTACCGAGGCCAATATATTTGGTACGTCTGAGCTGTATTTGTCAAGCCCTTTGTATGTAGGAATTTTAATATCACAAGATCAAACCATTTAGTCAGGATCATGCTCTGCACAGACACCAATGAACTTCGTACGCAATGGGCCACTGACGATCTTTATTTGGATGAACCATAGGACCCACTTGTAAAAAATTTGAAAGCAATTATCCAAAAGATCGTTAGCTTTTTTTAGCTAAATCAACGTAAGGTTAAAGACAAATGTGCTGGTAAGCCATTTGAAGGATACGTGACCGATCGCGAAACACGTTGTCATGAGAATTGTTGTTAGCATTTAAAACATAAATGCAATTCAGTTGAAAAGTTGGAAATGCAAGCCGTTCAATCGATTGAAAATCGACTAAGACTAGCAGTGATTCTACAACCAAATGTTGGACCCATGTCAATTGCACATAAATGAGCAAAAACAATGCCAGTGCCGGTCAGTGAAATCGTCAAACAAAACCCGCACAACAGCGTCAAGCTGTTTTAATGCTTGCCAATGCAATAATGGTTAGCGGATTACAATTAGTAATCGAATTGGCCTGGACGCAATATTAGAAGATATCGGATATGTTTAAATCAGCGCCGGATTAAGCACCGTGCAGGCCCATAGGCAGTCAAACTTTTGGGGCCCCAGACCCACGGTCACGGTCTCATGGGGGCCCCTGATGGGCCCATAAAAGTCGCGGGGCCCATAGGCAGTTGCCTACTCTGCCTAATGGGTAATCCGGGACTGGTTTAAATGATTAACTAATTTGAATTAACCGATCCCGCGTTGAACTTTAAGATAGATCAAAGTATGACAAGATATTCAGCATAATTCATACCCGGCCAAGGAGCCTTATAAACAAAAGAAAAGATTACAAGTAAATGAAACATCTCAGCATTTTGTCAAGCGTAAAGCTTTCGTGGAAATCGATAGACGAACTGTACAAAAGGTTATTGTTTTTCCTAATTTTAACCGTGGTAGGAAGATTGGATTTGTTAACAATGGCATCCAAGCATTGTTCAACAAAACACATTATTTTATCGACAGAAAGGATATTGTGGCATTTCGGAGAAACGCTAACATTGTCAGGACGATTCTTGAACTCGCATTATGCCGGATGAGCTTGCCAGTCAAATATATTTCACAAGGATGTAAACAAATATAGAAATCATTTCGTGTATTTACTGTATCGACCTACACAGATTTACTAATATATCTAACTGTAGCAGGCTAGCAGCACCGCTGTGTCACGTCAAGCTTAAATTACAACATTGGATTTGCGGCTTGTCGATGACAACTTAATGAGCATTCATTATCATTTTAGTGTTCAATTCGTATCAGTCAAATATGTAGGTTTTGCAAAGATATTTTCAAGATTAGTTTCGAAGATCATCACTGCATCATATTGATACTGAAAATCTAGCGATAATGATAAAATTTAACGTGATGGTGATCTCGTTGATGACACAGGTATATTGCTGAAATTAACATTGCGGATGCCTGTGTTAATCTCTTTTATAGCTGCATTAACACTTTCGTTGCCGTTTATGAGTTTCTTTGGGCAAATCACCACTGTCGTTTTACTTGCTCACTGAAGACTTCGATAAAAAAGCAATTTCCAGCAGTTTCATGGCGAATAACTACCCAACCAGGTATCGGCGCACCATGACATGTGTTTTGGGCAGTTCAAGGTATGGGACGTGAACATGGTGGTCAGCATCTAACTAAAATGCCATTTGACATTTGGATATTTAGTTGTAGTTAACCGGTCGTCAGGAACCCACAGAAAAAATTTGAACACAGTTATGCAACACGTTCATATCACAAGCTGGTGTCGTTCATTGACAATGCTCAAGACTTTGACACGCGTCAACAGATTTCTCACAAAAACCTCACTGGGTTTTATTCGATTTATTACTTTTGGTTGAACACCTGGGCCTGTTTAAGCAGTCCGTGGTTGACATGCTTTTTCATGTACGTATTACTCGTCCGCCTGTTGCCTCAAGTCCAAACAATTAAAATTGAACTGGTGTGATTCTTCCAGAAAAACTGCTATTATTATAGGGAATAGGCGGAAAACTAGTAGAGTTCTCGCAAACTAGTAATCGAACCTTTTGCATTTTCAATTAATAATCTCATATAAAAAAAGTTACGGTTTGCTTTAATCCAAAGCAGCTTGTGACAATATGGAATGCAATACAAAACGATTGAGTGAAAACGTTGAGGCTTCTACTGCAGTTAACTAGAACTATCATGTGGTTGATCCAAACGCAGTTTAATCAGGTCAATACCACCAAGCAAAACAAAGACTCGGTGACATGAAAGTTTTCCAAGTCTGAGTTGAAGCAGATGCAAAAAACTGGTGTTGCAACAGCATCCAAAATATCTTAATAATAGATGTTAGTAGGAAACAAAACTCAAGACCACGTAGCATCTTAAAAAAGAAAAACTCGCAGAATACCATTAGGCCAAGGATTTTGACTCCTCTGTAGAAATCACAAAAAAGCCACGCGTCTATTATGCAGTCTTGATTTACTAACAGGTTAAATCGACTTCCAAATTACAAACTCAGCTGATATGGCCAATATGTAGACATCTTAAGGTTGAAGTGTTGCGTACACTTGCAAGCGGGCGAGCTTGTGATCTTCCGAAACGAAACAGGAAAACTTAAAACATCTAAAAGTGGACATTCACGATGTTGTTACAAACATGCGAGGCGGCGTAGCAAAGAAACTGGTAGAAATCAATGAAATCATCAGAAATAAAAGACGATAGTGTTCTGGTTGCGTCTATCAACAACTACATCGATGTAAATACAAAACTGGATGTTAAAACAATCCTGTCATAGAACGAACTGAAATTTTCGTATGAAATGCAATTTCATTTTACTTGTTGATGAATATTTGCGTCAGAGTGGTGGTTTGAGACTCTCATATACTCTCAAATATAATATATAATATTGATAAGAGTAAATGTAAATGGACGGCTGTCCCGCCCTAATTTAGCAACACTAACTCCATACCAGGTTGGAATCGTTGCATTAGCACGCGAATATACTCATTATGTGACGGCACACCCATGTAGAAAAAAAGATACCGTTATTATAAGAACTCAGTGGCCTGTGTAATAGGGCCTAAACGAAGACGAGAACGATCGTTTCAGACACCATTCAGTTGTATAATTGATTTGCGTATATCCAATAGCTGCGAGATGAGTCACATAGATAACTGCGCTATTCGTGAAATACGAATGTATAGGTCTTGGCGCTGATGCAGTTCTGGAATCTTCGCAGCAACAATCATTGACACTGGCGTGGCGGGAATAAAATATACTACACTGACTATTATAGGTATAATTGTTATTAGAGGCATATCAGTAGCAAGCGGTGTGACTGGTGACGCTGTTAAAATTATTTCAAAACAATTGCTTTATGAATACGTCTTCATTCGGAACTTGTCGCGACACACAAAGTAGTCTTAGTACAATTAATAAACTCTACTCAATGCTTATCGAGGATACAATAACTAACATGGCTGGCTTCGAAATTGTGTTGAAAAAATTTAAAACCACTGACTACTATAAGAAACCGATGCTTAACCAAAAGTAGTTTACTGATTTACAGGCAGAAAAATTTTAGCAAATATTGCTTACAATGCCACCTTAGCCAACCAATGTCAGTCACAACAGCTCGTCTCAGTTCGATTCAACGCACTTGCCAGCGTGTTGATATTGCTAATATTGGTTTGTTTTTGGCATAATTAGTTTATATATATATATATATATATATATATATATATATATATATATATATATATATATATATATATATATATATATATATATATATATATATATATATATATATATATATATATATAATGCACTTATATTGACGATCAAGGTAAAGGTAGTAAAATCATGGGGTATACAAGAAGTTGACTTATAATGGCTCTTAAAATTTAAAATGCCCAATTAATAACCGCCTAGTTTTGATCTCGGATTTTGTAAAGGGTGGGGGGCTATTTGAGGTAGAGCATACTTGAGAAACATGAACAACAATAACAATAATAATAATACCTTTTACTGTTTATCAACTCTCACCTTTTTCGTTTCTGCAGCGGCATGCGACAGGCGTGACTATTCATATGTGCGCTCCTTGCAGTTATGCATTAAAGTCCATTTGGAGAGCATGAACGTCTCTGACGCCAATAACACATGTGCTAATGAAGGTGGCCATTTAATGATGGTCGACACACAACAGAAGAGGACCTACCTACGAGAACTGCTCTTTGGAATCACTGGTAACTCAATTGAATAATAATGATATACAATAGAGCACCTTCCCCAACCCAACCCTTGTTACATAATACGAACAATGAAAAGAACGCCATAACCGAGACCAGCGTCAAATTAGTGTTATATAGCGTGAAGCTACATCCATATTTGAGATCCAGTATCACAACATTATTACGGATATGTTCTGTAAAGAGAAAAAGGCTTGGATTCAAAGGGACAAAATTAATTTCCAAACGAAAAGATGACAAAGTAATATTATACAGTATGCGATGCTACAGTCCCTGGACACAACTATATCGCTGCGTTTACTCCTTTACTACCATTAGGACCGAATATGCGATATCTATTTTGATAAGCGTAGTATATTATATGCTGTCTGTATTTAGACTGTATCACAATTGGGAGGCGTTTTAGCTCGGATTCATAATACAAAAATTGGAGGATTCAATACCCACCAAGGCCTGCGAGGGTCGGGTACCTAGATATATTCTTGTTAAAAACACATTGCTCCCATCTGATCGGCATGAAATAGCCAATGATGTTTAAAAATGGTCGAAAAAGCTTACAAATAAACAACTTATTACCGTAATGATTATTAACTTGGTGTAACATGTGTTCTTATCAACCGTAGATTTGAACGAATAGATATCCAGACACCCAAAGGCTGTTTGATTATACCCTTTACTGTTGAACTGTAATCTATATAAAGCCATGATTCGTTATACAAATTTACTATTTAACTGTAAGATATCAAAACATTCTTTTTGATTAAATTAACGTATCATCATTCGGCAGTCAAAGTCACCGACCAGCTCTAATATCAGCACATAAGACAAACATCCTGAATCGCTATCCATGTGGAAACTGGAACATTTGACGTCCTAATTTCTCAAGAATGATCGTTCATGAAAAGACAACGAACTACATTATTACAGAAAAACTAAAATCACTTTAAACATTATGTAACGCATTTTCTTGCGCAACGTTCAAATTAATATCCAACCCAACGTGTCATTATCTAAACGAGCATAGGTGAAAGTAAATTTTACCAATTGTCTAAAGCACCATCTCTCCAGTTGTATAACGTAACCTTTCACCAATAGTTTTAAAGTAACTTCTCTCCATGTGTCTAACGTACAATCTCTCCAATTGTCTAAAATAACCTCTATACAATTGTCTAAAGTAGCCTATCTCCAATTGTCTGAAGTAACATCTATCCAATTGTCCAACGTAACCTCTCACCAATTGCTCAAAGTAACTTCTCTCCAATTGTCTAAAGTAACCTTTCTCCAATTGTCTAACGTAACCTCTAACCAATTGTCTAAAGTAACATTTCTCCAATTATCCAACGCAACCTCTCACCAACTGGCTAACATAACCTCTCTCCAATTGTCTAAAATAACCTCTGACCAATTCTCAAAAGTAGCTTCCCTCCAATTGTCTATCGTAACCGCTCACCAGTTGTCAAATTAACCTCTTTCCTTATGTCTAAAGTAACTGCTCTCCAATTCTAAAGTAACCTTTCTCCAATTCGCTAAAGTAGCCTCTCTCCATATATCTAAAGTAGCCTCTCTCCATATGTTTACGGTAGCCTCTCTCCATATGTCTAAAGTAACCTCTCACCAATTGTCTAAAGTAGCCTCTCTCCATTAGTCTACAGAAATTTCTCTCCGATTGTCTAAAGTAACCCCTCTCCAACTGCCTAAAGTAACCTCTCTAAAAATGTCTCAAGTAGCTTCTCTTCATATGTCTTAAAGTACCCTCTCTCTCTATGTCTAAAAACGCCACTCTCCATGTTTAAAGTAACCTCTCAAAAATTGTCTCAAGTAGCTTCTCTCCATATGTCTAAAGTAGCCTCTCTCCATATGTCTCAAGTAACCTCTCTCCATATGTCTCAAGTAACCTCAATCCATATGTCTCAAGTAACCTCAATCCATATGTCAAAGGTAGCCTCTCCATATGTCTAAAGTAAACTCTCACCAATTTTCTAAAGTAACCTGTACCCAATTGTCTAACGTAACCTCTCACCAGTTGTCTAAGTTAGCCTCTCTCCAATTGTCTAAAGTAACCTCTCACCAATTGTCTACAGTAACCTCTCACCAATTGTCTACAGTAACCTCTTACCAATTGTCTAAAGTAGCCTCTATCCATATGTCTAAAGTAACTTCTCTCCAATTGTCTAAAGTAACCTTTCTCCGATTGTCTAATATAACCTCTCTCCAATAGTCTAGCGTACCCTCTCACCAATTGTCTAAAGTAACCTCTCTACAATTGTCTAACGTAACCTCTCTCCAATTATTTACAATAACTTCTCTCCAATACTCTAAAGTAACCTCTCTCCAATTGTCAAACGTAACCTCACTCCAATTATTTCCAATAACTTCTCTCCAATTATCTAACGTAATTTCTTTCCAATTCTCTAAAGTAACCTCTCACCAATTGTCTAAAGTAACCTCTCTCCAATTGTCTAAAGTAGTCTCTCTCCAATTCTTTTAAGGAACCTCTCTCCAATTCTCTAAGGTTAACCTCTCTCCAATAGTCTAACGTAACCTCTAACCAATTGTCTAAAGTAACCTTTCTACAAAAGTCTCAAGTAACCTGTCTCTAACTGTCTAACGTAACCTCTCACCAATTGCCTGAATTAACCTCTATCCAATTATCCAATGTAATCTCTCACCAAATGGCTAAAGTAACCTTTCCCCAATCGTCTAACGTAACCTCTCACCAATTATCTAAAGTAACCTCTGACCAATTGCAAACGTAGCCTCTCTCCAATTTTGTCTAACGTAACCGCTCACCAATTGTCAATGTAACCTCTCGCCTTATGTCTAAAGTAATCGCTCTCCGATTGTATAAAGTAACTTGTCTCCAACTGTCTAAAGTAACCTCTCACCAATTGTCTAATGTAACCTCACACCAATTGTCTGAAGTAACCTCTCTCCAATTGTCTAAAGTATCCTCTCTCCAATTGTTTAAAGTAACCTCTCATCAATTGCCTAAAGTTACCTGTCTCCAACTGTCTCCAATTGTCTAACGTAACCACTAATCAATTGTATAAAGTAACCTCTCTCCAAATGTCTCAAGTTACCTCTCTCTAACTGTCTAACTTAACCTGTCACCAATTGACTAAATTAACCTCTCTCAAATTATCAAATGTAATCCCTCACGAAATGGCTAAAGTAACTTCTTCCCAATCGTCTAACGTAACCTCTCACCAATTGTCTAAAGTAACCTCTGACCAATTGCAAAAGTAGCCTCTCTCCAATTGTCTAACGTAACCGCTCACCAATTGTCAAAGTAACCTCTCGCCTTAAGTCTAAAGTAACAGCTCTCCAATTCTCTAAAGTAACTTGTCTCCAACTGTCTAATGTAACCTCTCACAAATTGTCTAAAGTAACTTCTCTCTAATTGTCTAACGTAACCTCGCACCATTTGTCTGATGTAACTTCTCTCCATATTTCTCACGTAGCCTCTCTCCATATGTCTAAAGTATCCTCTCTCCATATGTCTGAGGTATCCTCTCAACAACTGTCTATAGTATCCACTCTCTATATGTCAAAAGTAGCCTCTCTCTATATGTCTAAAGTAACTTCTCACCAATTGTCTAAAGTAACCTATCTCCAATTGGACAACGTAACCTCTCACCATTTGTCTAATTTAACCTTTCTCCAATTGTCTAAAGTAACCTCTGACCAATTGCAAAAGTAGCCTTTCTCCAATTGTCTAACGTAACCGCTCACCAATTGTCAAAGTAACCTCTCGCATTATGTCTAAAGAAACCGCTCTCCAATTTTCTAAAGTAACTTGTCTCCAACTGTCTAAAGTAACTTTTCTCCAATTGTCTAAAGTAACTTGTCTCCATATTTTCTCACGTTGTCTCTCACCATATGTGTAAAGTAGCCTCTCGCCATATGTCTAAGGTAACCTTTCAGCAACTGTCTATAGTATCCTCTCTCCATATGTCAAAAGTAGCCTCTCGCCATATGTCTAAAGCAACCTCTATCAGATTCTGTCAAGCAGCCTCTCTCCATGTGTCTAAAGTAACTACTCACCAATTGTCTAAAGTAACCTCTCTCCAATTGGACAACGTAACCTCTCACCAATTGTCTTAAGTTAACCTCTCTCCAATTGTCTAAAGTAACCTATCTCAGATTGTCTAAAATAACTTCGCTCCAATTGTCTTATGTAGCCTCTCTCTCCATATGTCTAAAGTAGCTTCTCTCCATATGTCTAAAGTATCCTCTCACCAATTGTCTATAGTAGCTTCTGTCCATATGTCTAAAGTAACTTCTTTCCAATTGTTTAAAGTAACCTCTCTCCATTGTCTAACGTGACCTCTCTCTAATTATACATATTAACCTCTCTCCAATCGTCTAAATTAACCTCTCTACAATTATCAAAGGTAAGCTTTCATCAATTGCCTAAAGTAACCTCTCTCGAATTGTCTAAACTAACCCTTAACCAATTGTCTAAGGTAACGTCTCTCCAATTGACTATAAAACAAGGTCAAAACTTATTATTTAGAGGTTCAAAAATGTTGTAGAGACTAACAAATTTACATTTTTCTTATGAAGTAAAGTTTAGACAACGAATTTATTGAGTTAATTTTGCCCTCAAGAGGCAGTTTCTGAGATCAATGCAACTTCTGTTCGCAAAAGAAAAGTATGCGCAGCCGACTTACAGGCAATGTCAAATGGCTAAAGCTCGATCATATTTTGAATTAATGATATTGATAATAATAACATTGTTTATTACATACTCATTGAATCACATGCCCTTGATCTGGTTTAAGATAAATCAACTAAATCCGTATTTCGTGATGGTATTTGAACTACGTAGTTGTCTTCTTTGATAACAGCGCATACATATTTTTTAGACGCAGAAAATGAAACTTTTATAAAAAGGAGTATAAATAAATTCTAAACTAGATTCCTGTTTTGTTCTGAGTCGGGAAAAGAATCAGATTTTTTTAATGGCTTATGAAAAGGTCTACGTCATATCAAACTATTTCCTTCCGCAGACACAGGACAAAACATGTATGCAGGTTTGTATATGTAACTATGTTTTCGTTTTGAATATTTAATAGATAAAGAGGTTTCAAATACTATTCTTTCACTTTGAATCACACACTGATATGCTACGATCATATTCCTTTGTCACGTTGTAAGGATTAACCAGATTTCAACATATATATGTTAGATCCCGAGGCAATGATTCCGCGCCGTCAATGTGTATAAAGGTCAATTCGGCTAACAAAGGTGTCAAGCCAGTTAATTGACATGGCCATAAATTCGTAACTCTCCGTATTTAGGTCAAGCCAGTTATCTAATAATTGCGATCACATGTTTCACAAGTAAGTGGTGGAATTCTTTGTTCGGATCAAACCAAAATCAAGTGGGGGTGTCTTAAATCCACACTTGACAGACTGTTGGGTGGGGGCAGTGTCCAAGGCAAGGCGTGGCCAACATAAGAATCGCAAGTTTAAATCTAGTATCTTGACAACTAAACTACAGTAGTTGTTAAACCATCTTATGTAAATTAAGAGAAAATAAGCTACTCCAACGTCATTCGAACTTGGCGGGAAACGTGTATTCAAGGATTTACAAGGAGCTTCAGTACAGGTTAGTGCCATTTTGCTCGATTGCTGTAATATATTACTGCAAAATAAATGTACTTTAATTATTGCAGTATGTATACTTTAGCACGTAGAATTACCATTTGTAGGTTGATTCATTCGTAGTGTTTGATACACTTGCATATTTTGAGATATGAGCAATGTTTATGCAAATAATTACAATTGTAATTCGCTATTTGGTTAATTTGGTTAATTTGTAATAGCCTCGTGAATTTATTAATTTGATATTATAGATTTGCAAATGTTGAATTGAATTATAAAGTTTGTATAATGGATGCAGTGCGCAACATTAGTTAATATAGATTTGCCTATTTGTGTATACTTTGTAGGAGTATCAGGTGTAAGGATATATCAGCTCATGGATATGTAACGTGGTGCTGGCGGGTTATCAAAGTGTTATTAGTACAATATTGCACAAGGCCTGGTCAGAGGTATTGCGCAACTTGGAAAACAACACTTGAAAACCGCCTCCCACTAATTGTCGTTATCTAGAAGATGATCGCTACGGTGTAATCTGCCCGGTCAGTGAATATAGTAATCTGAGATGGTACTTTGAACAAGACAATACACGAGCCCCCGTAAAAATAAAATATGAATTTAATTAAAAATACAATTAAGAAAAGAATGACACTGTGAATTACAATTTCTCTCTTTCTGAATACACTTAGTTCAGAAAATACATAAACTGAAGCTTTAAAATAATGGATACATTCATAAGAATCCAAACACTAATGAAAAATAAATGAAGTTAGCCGTTAATACTGAGAGTAAATTTCATCAAGGAATCGAATGTTCATTTAACATTGGACTGTTGGGTGATTCAAAATGACCTTTTTCGTCGACTGGTTTTTCTTTCTTTTCCCTGCGTGCGTCCGACTCCAGCTTGCCCTTTGATTGAACGGGAATTCCACACTCTGACTTCTTACTTCTTTTTTTCTCTTTTCCATTGACTTCTCGCTGATTCTCACTCTTGCCAAAATAAACTATTTTCCTTTGACTTCTCGCTGATTCTCACTCTTGCCAAAATAAACTATTTTCCTTGTAAAAGAAAAGGGTAAAACGCCCTAAGTATCTCGTTACTTCCAGAGTTGCGATTGTTCGTCCGTCTTCATGTTCGAACAATCAGATCTTACTATCAGTGTTATCATTTATACGGCTAACAAATTCTATACATGTTTTCAGATCAATAGAGCTATACTGCTAATTATCGACATCAGAATTCGGGAAAGTCATATATTCCCGTAAATCATTACGTAAAGTGAGGCAATATAACATAACACACAATCCATATTTACTAATATGATAAATTCAAAGTAATGTAACACTTTCCAATCATAAATGTACACGGCGGGTTTTCTACACCACCCATTTACCTACCTAAGTATATAAGGTAAAAAATGCTAATTCAGAATTCAAAATACATTATTAAATCACTGTAAAACCGACTATCCATACAAAATATGAACACATCATGCATCTGTAACAAAGAAACATATCAAAGTACGTTATTAAATCAATGTAATACTGAACTATTTGTATCGTAGTATCGATACATTATGCATCTATGACAAAGATAAACAACATATACCTTACATAATGATAAAGGTGAATTTGAGTTAGATACCTTGTGTTTTTGGCGTCTTACAATCGTTCCACATTCAGTTTAACTGGAACCCAATTTTTACGAACGTCTGTCTTTCACGCTCGGAGTCTTGACTATGCAGTTTCTACTTGCTCTCTTGCAGAGATCTTCCTAGACTGACTAACATCGTTTGATACGAATTATATATTTCCCCGATTCTGGGGTCTGACACACCCCCTTCCCTATGCATTCGCCCAATCGGAATAAACGCTATTTTTGCGAACCTTTTAAAAACCGTCTATCAAGATGCCAAAAATGCCACTTAGGATCGAAATATCACCTTATCATTTGTCTCAATCATTTTTGAAAGCTCTGCGTGAGGAATCACATAATTTTAACGTGTCAAACACTCAGTCCGTTTTCACTTTAATTATTGTACCAGTCTGACCGAGGTAAGAAAATATTCTTTTCGTTCCAAACTCTACTCCAAGACAGTTGATTGTCGGCTAGCATGTCACTGACGAAAAATTTGGCACTTGAAAATATATATATATATATATATAATAATAATAATAATAATAATAATAATAATAATAATAATAATAATAATAATATATGTCACGAATGTGTGACCAAAACGGTAATGGCTTATCTGATGATATGTTGTATAGTGTGAGTTTACATAGCATGGGGAATATGCTAAGCTAATGTCCTTGTGTGTTAATACAGGAAGATTTTAGGGACCAGAGGGAATTACCCCCATGCAGTTGGTCTGAGTCTCTGGGGGACAAAAGAAAAAGGAAGAATGGAGGCAGAAGTTAGACGGACTGGAGGGAGTTGGATTACCAGTCCAGAGAAGCATAAAACAGATGAGTAGGAACACAGGACAGGAATAAAATCTATCACACTAAGTCAGATGATGAAATAGGCTTTCACTTAGTCGAATGAAAGACGAGTGATAGCGTTTTAATTGAATTTTATTTGAGAAATGACTATCTATTATTGAATGATATTAAATTGTTGTTATTTGAATTTCATATTTTGTGTATTCATTAATTTAACTGTCGGCATCACTGACTGGGGGCTCGGTGATTTGTATCTCTCTATCACTACTTCAATTTCTGACAAAAACGAGACAGGGTGGGACTTATGTAATAATTAAAATAATATTGGGAGCACCCCACCCCAACCTAACTAAAGGGAAATCTTCACATCCTTACAGTAGAATATCTCCTCTTGGATCTCGGAAAATACCACTGTCATTGAACCTTGAAATCTAACAAAAACTTCCAGAGAGGATTTTTCTGGATGTAACCTTGAAATCAGCTTGAAACTTCCAGAGAGGATTTCTTTTCTTCTAAATGTAACCTTGCTTTCGAAACAATTTTTCAAATGTAACCGATGAAATGGACTATTGACTGATCACACATGACCATCACATATCGTCATCAACTGATCACACGGTCAAACGGCTTATACGGGGCAGTGGCGTTGTTTCAAACTTAGATCACAAGTGACCATCACATATCGTCATCAACCATAATAGAACATACAAGATCATCTGTGTTTTCTAGCATCCTTATGACAGCTAAAACTGTCCAAGCAAAGTGTAATATATATACATACAAAATTACCAAAATAAAGACATCAAGTAAACATAACATAATTCCTTGAGAAAATTGAATTACACAAGATTTTTATGTATTTATCATTACACAAGATTTTTATGTATTTATCATTACACAAGATTTTTATGTATTTATCATTACACAAGATTTTTATGTATTTATCATTGATATCAAGAATCTACGTACTCTACAATCATAATAACATTTCTAATGATAAATTAAACTAGTATCAACTAAAGAAAGTGGTATTTAAGTATTTAAATTTATTTCACTCGTCGACTATGCAATGGCAGGAATCTTTTGTCGAATACGCCTGTACATCTTATCTCCCCCCTTACCACCCCCTTATTCTAGTGGTCTATCACCATTTAAACGAGAAGGCAAATGACAGTAATATTCACTTTCGTGCATCTTCTGTGTCTTCAATATTGTAAACGTGAATGATCTCCAGATATCATCAGGATCAAACACACTTAGATAAAAGTATTGATTGCGGTCAGATTCTTCAAAGTCACCGAAATAGTATTTATCGTTGCTTGCAGCATCTTCAATATTACAACCGATACGGAGCGCTTCAATAGACTATTGACTTCCCACTTCAAATGTCATATTTCAAAATTTTAAGTTCAGACCTGTAAGAAGGCTCTGTAGGTAGTTTAGACTTAAGACTTTCAATCATCCAACTTGTATATAAGCAGTATGGTGACTCATATAAGCATACGGTGACTCGTATAAGTATTATGGTGACTCGTATAAACATTATGGTGACTCCTATAAACATTATGGTGACTCCTATAAACATTATGGTGACTCATATAAGCATTATGGTGACTCCTTACCTCAGACTTCATGTTGCTGACTTCAAAATTTAGAGTCCGAAGTAAGAATTTCGAACTCCAATATACGATGCCTGGCGTCAAAAGTTTGCAATTAGAAGTCTTAAGCATACGGAGTGTCGACAGTTCTTCTACACAATTCTGAAGCATATGAAGTGATCACAACACATCTGCACAAGTCTGAAGTATATGGAGTGATCACAACACTTCCGTGCATATCTGAAGTATATGGAGTGATCACAACGCTTCCGTACAAGTCTGAAGCATATGGAATGATCACAGTTCTTCTACACAAGTCTGAAGTATATGGAGTGATCACAACGCTGCCGCGCAAGTCTGAAGTATATGGAGTGATCACAGTTCTCCTACACAAGTCTGAAGTATATGGAGTTATCACAACCCTTCCGTACAAGTCTGAAGCATATGGAGTGATCACAACCCTTCCGTACAAGTCTGAAGCATATGAAGTGATCACACTGCAACCGCGCGACAACATGTGCATCATCAATGACTTTTATAATGTCTGCTTTTTGTCAATGAACGTTTCTGCTCGCTCAAATGTATGTCCCAGAATGCTCCAGCTCAATGTATTTCATTTAAAGTCTAACAGACCCAGCATGACACGGTCTTACAATATCCCAACAAACAGTCCCGTCATTTAATTTTTTGTACATTCTAACACAGGAGTTTTTCCATCTTGACGTTATAATCTGCAGACCCGATTCAACATTGCATTCCTGTTGAAATCTAAATTAACATACTCTGTTACATTTATATTGCTTTAAATATTTATAATCTTTAATATAGTACAATTAATTTTTAAAAAAACAAATATTGTATTAAGGCTTTACCTTCACCTGCAACTTAATTTTTTCACGCAGAGAGAGAGAGAGAGATAGAGAGAGAGAGAGAGAGAGAGAGAGAGAGAGAGAGAGAGAGAGAGAGAGAGAGAGAGAGAGAGAGAGAGAGAGAGATAGAGAGAGAGAGAGAGAGAGAGAGAGAGAGAGATAGAGAGAGAGAGAGAGAGAGAGAGAGATAGAGAGAGAGAGAGAGAGAGAGAGAGAGAGAGAGAGAGAGAGAGAGAGAGAGAGAGTGTGTGTTTCGTGCAGTCGTGTTTCTTCTCTTCTAACTTCTCTTGCTCTTTTATTTATACTTATTCGTTCCCTCATTTTTACTTTTTGTGTTCTTCTCTTCTTCACATTTGTTATGATTTATTATTATTATTATTATTATTATTATTATTATTTTTATTATTATTAGACAATCCGGTGTTTCTTATTGACGGTGGGAAAGTGGCTGGGCAGTGGTACTGGCAGACTACAATGAAGTTGATAGATTTATCCAACGGAGGATTGATGTGGAAGGAAGGACAGCCGGACGGATCTGGACTTGATTATGACTGCCTCATCATCAGCAAGATGTTCGTAGACCTCGGCTTCGATGACGTGCAATGTGGGGATCTTCATCCATTTATATGCCAGATATAATAAGCAATTACTCTATGTTTACAATGGTGCAGGCTCCATTTCATATATCAAATTATAAACCTAATTTTGTAAAGTTTGTCAAACCATTGTGGACTATAATGAGATTATCAGGGAGCCAAAATAGGCCCTAATCTACCGTTTTCAAATTGGAAAAGTATCTTGTTGGGGGATGGGATATAACCTTAAAATATTTTATTTATTTATTACCGAAACAACCCATGTGACCTATATGTCTACAATACATACTGTTGCAAGCCAGGGGTTTTGGCTTGACCGAGCGGTTGTCAAACCCTGGAGCGATTCCGTCTAGAAGTTATAAGTTTGACACAAATTTCCAAAGACATCCATACAGCTTCAGTTGTAAATTAGAAAGCCTGACGTATCCGTTCTATACATAAATTTTATTCTAGCCAATGCAAAACCACAAATTTCCAACCTGCCAAATGTACATCAACTGCACATCTGCATGGTTTCTCTTCATTGGGTTTCCTTACCGCCAGCAGTTCACGCTACTAGAAACTATACGAGTATCCCCTAACACGGGGAACTATTTTAACTCCGCCACCTTAGGCCAGTCAATGTATGCATGCTTTCCAGGCACATTTTGCCAATATAACTGCGCCACATTTGCCACCAAATCTGATAGTAAATCGCCAGATAGATTCTATCTTAATTATTAATTTGTGTAATTTACCGGTTTCCAACCGTAAATACTGCCACAGAAGTCACAGCACCAATGTACACCAATAGATTTTAATATGGACCAGGGACACTCATTCGGTTTTGATCTGAATTCACTACTAATAAAACATGGCATCATGAAAACTCACTAATACTTCACTCCATGACGTTTGCAACTAGTAATTGTCTAATAATTTCGGGCTAAAGATAATTCCATTGCACCTAGTTCCAACAATCACACAGGTAATCACACAAATCTAAGAATTCCTTAAAACGGTGCGCTATCAAATGCGCATACTCCAACTTTATTACATTACTGATCTGACGATACATCCGGTTCATGTACAAATGGGAGTAAATATATGCCTGTCTTTATGTATGAAAAAGCATGATATCGTCCAGGAAGTGTGAACAGCCTTTATGTATGTTTACTAAATGCGTGTTCAGATATATATTTAAAATGTTGCCAACATGAAACACTGTTTTATACCCATATTACGTTAATATACTTATTTATTATGTAGTTCTTCAACAATCAACTATAATGTAAACACAGTGAAATTTTGTGTGCACACTGTTATTCACTTAGATTCCCTCTGTCCAAAACTTGAGACTCGTCCATGTTTCAAAACAGTGGCTCGTCCAATCCGTGTTGACCAATATTGAGTACGTTCGCCCGTCATTCGGAGCCATTTAGGTAATTTTTAAGTCCAAATGATTACAAACCACAATTTTAAGAAAAGTTAAATGTTTTTCAAAATAAGTAAAATATTTCTCAATTTAGCCTCGAAAATTTATTTGAAGCAGATCATAGTTTGCTACAGTGATTTTTGTTTTCTTTTATTCTAATTAAAGGGGAAATTCCCTGACAGAATAATGTGTCAACTTACTGTCATAATACTTAAATGCATTCTAGTCCGATCAGTTCGGATTTTTCGTTTGACAGAAATAAAGAAACTTTAATGATTGAAATAATATGATTTTAAATTTGTTTTGTGATTTTTACGTTTCTGTTTTCTGGGCTTTGGTAAACAAGACAACTATATTGTTTGTTCATCTCAACCTGGTTCAGACTTAGTCCAAGCTGAAGTCTACAAGGAAGCGGGCAAATCCCTGATAGAAAGGCTCCACCAACTGTGTTTAATGATGAGCCAGAGACGACCTTCCAGGAATTCAAGGACGCTTCCATAATCCACCTGTATAAGCACAAAGGAGAGCCGCCAGACCTGCGACAACCACCAGGGTATATCCTAACTCTCAATTGCATGAAAGATACTCGCCAGAATCCTACTGAAGAAATTATCTAATTATGTTTCTCTCACGAATGAATTCAACGCCATTTGTTTTCACATGCACAGTAACACCACTCGTTTAATACCCTCAGAAAAAGTGTGGTCTCTGAAAATGTAATATGCATTGTTGGATGTGGAGTTACGAAAGAGTCGGGTTTTTTCCATAAAAGACTGAGCGGTTATATGAGTCATCCTGTGCCACAAGCAAACCTCATAGGCAAACCACATAGGCTCGTATTGTTGCTCACAATTTACCTGCAAATTATACATGTACTGTATTGTTGCTCACAATTTACCTGCAAATTATACATGTACTGTATTGGATGATACTGTACATGTATAATTTGTATGTAAATAGTATTTAACGATACGAGCCTCTTTGAGATAAACAAACATTGTCTACTCATTACGCAATACGCTAATTAAAAATTGAAATATCATTAACTAGATAATACAGACGTCGTTGGTTTAATTTAGCTTCTTGATCGGGGTGGGAGTGGTATGTGTAGTGACGTAATAATCATCTCGCCTGATTGCGTCACAGCAAACAATACTAGTTTCTGAAGCTGTATTTGAAAATGTCAAACAAATTTTAAAAGCATAGCAACGATCGATCTTGTAATTGAAATTAAAATATAGGTGCTAATTTCCTTCATTTCACAACGTACGACATAAACTTGACATATTTCGTTCTCACAAACAGAACTAGACCATTATGGCTCTTCTGTCATTTTAGCCTTTATAAGATGCTACAAGTGAAAATGACTTCCAGCAATCTTTACACCCCTTGTGTTTCGCTAACAATTGATTGTTTTGTGTAATGGCAGATGACTATAAACCTGTATCTTTCTTTCCGTATGATGCACATCGCTGATACCAATCACATTCGGAACATTCTCGTTTATTTCCGATTAAAAGCGAACAACTTTAAGTCAGGAAAGAGATTCGGAGGTAATGTGGAGAAGAAAAAAAAAAGGTTACGTCTGTTGGAATATGGCGAATTTATCCCACAATGGCTCGTTATAAATAAAACCAACAGTATTGGTAAATGGATATAATACCTTGTAATATGGACCCAACCCTATTGACATATACGAATAATCACGTCTGTTTAGAAACGAATGCGGACATATGGATATCTACCAACTGACAAAATGTTATCAAAACACAGCTATTTTCCGCGGTAAAATTGCTCAAAGGAGCTAATTTTTCTTATTATACGACGCTGTTCCAACTCTCAACAGTTTTCTATGTCTACTTACTGTACTACTCCAAATCAAATAGTGCAGATGTCTGGTAACAAATACGTTACAGTAAATCTTCAATTTCTGCATCCAGTAATTACACCCTCACATGACTATTAAAAAATTAGAATGTTTAGTAGTGGGATTGAATTGATACACTTCAGGTGGAAACATTGTAAACATTCTGACTTGACTAAACTAAACCGAGTCAACCTTTACGTTTGTGTTCCATCCTACCGATTTTAACAACCAAAAGCATCTATGACATAAAAAAGATGCACACAACTCATTTCATTAATCAATTTAAAATGTCTAACATGGTTGTCACAAGGTGGTTACAAACACTGTCAAGTTATCGTTTCGAATCAAATGGGAGTTTCCTTAGTGCCACGATCACTGTATTTGCATTTGTCGAGTCTGTTTTCAAGTAACAGATGCGATGTACTTCACTTCCTTTGATTAGCTCAATAATCCTGTCATTTCTGGAGTTACATATCTTTGAACACGTGTTTTTTTTTTATTTGTTCAATTTTGTTTTTAAAATAGTATAACTAGATATTACAAATGTTAGACGCGGACGACGGAGTGTTTACTGAAATGGACTGTTAAAGAAAATAACAAAGGACATTGAAATGTCAGTCTACTTGCCTATATCAAGATCTATCGTTAGGTTTCATACGTCATTAGGTCTACATGCCTATATCGAAATCTACCGTTAGGTTTCATACGTCAATAGGTAAACAGTGTTAGGAAACCCTGATAACAATCAGGTTAGAAATTATACATTGATAAATGAAATGACCAAGTTTTGCGCTCTTTTTTAAATCTTCGATGCTTTTTCGTGCTTAAAATAGGAGCTGGAGGTGTGATACAAACAAAACATTTTAACTATGTAACATCAAACAGAAATTTCCATTATAGCTGCTGACGCTGTTTGTGTCAAATGTTCCATTAATTTGGAAGACGGTTGCTCTTTGATTTGTAATTTGTAAAATAAAACCTGTTTTAAATGTTTCTGGTTATAGAAATAAGAATTAATAATTCAAGTAGCAACTGGAACTATTTTACGCACAATAAATGAAAGTTGCATCGTCTTAGCCGGTATGAAATAAAAAATTTATCTCGCAAATTATTTCCATTAGCATAAAAACTATGTGATCAGCAGAAAATCACATGGTTAATGGTTTAATATTGAATTTATAAAATTCGTTGAATAATTTCCACCTCTTGCGAGCCCTTGTGAGCTTGGACATTCTTTAACAAGTTTCATATTAAATATTAATGCAAGACCCATTTGAGATCTTCCATGTAAAACATATGTCCTGAAAATGAACACTCTATGGCGTTTCAACAATTAATGAAATCCAATATATTTCATGTTTAATGTTAATCATATAATTAAAATGTAGAAATAATTCGGTTTCAGTTATCGGTAGTTATTGCCTACGTTGCTGGTAGTGATTAATTGTGACGTTAGGAAGTTATTATGACGTAGTAACTCCCGCTGGCTTGTGGGCAGTTTAAGATAGCAATTATTCATATATGAGGTTTCTATAGCATGAATGGAAAAAAACGAGAACGTCGCCTACCTAATTATCCAATCGGAATATCTTCTACCTTACCTATGTTAAACTGCTCAGCAAAGAAATGTTATACTGTCCGTGCGTTATCGTTTATTTTCCATGTTTTTTTTGTGTACGAGGATCAGTTACTTGGTACTTGGGATTGATTCTGATTTTTTATATTAAAAATGGCTCTCTTTCATATCTTAAAAATACAATTTTCATTCGCAATTAACATTAAATCAACTATGCATGGAAATCATAAATATTTGGTAACTTCACAAATTTCTTTTCTAATGACAGACAATGATTTTAAGCACCAAAATAATGTAATATGACTTTCTTCGTCCACAACAAATACTTTACTTGTAGTTCACACTCTTCGTGACTCTAAAACCGCATCGAAACAAAAGAAAAGCACCTTTGGATTTTCATTTTCCTTTCTATCTAAAAATGAAGTTTAAGGTATAGTTTTAGAATGTGCACGTAAATGTATAATATTAAAATGAATCAAAATTTAATATATACATCGTTTCTATATTTATTTTATTTCTATTCAATTTTTTTTTTATCGGGGGTACTACATTCGTAGCAATATGACTGGACAAACAATATAATTCATTGATAGTTCTTACATTACAAATTTAATGTATTGCTTATACATCAGGCGGAATATTTAATTTAATTGTGATAATAAATGAAATATACGTCATTCGTTGATACGAGTAACATCATGTCAGAAAATTGTCTCAAATAGTAAATAAAGGTATATAAATTGAAAATAGAGAAAAAGCGAGAGAGTTTTTATCAAAAATGGAAACATGAATCTAAAATGGGAAATAAAGAGGAATCAATGGCCAAAGCAAAAAAAAAATATAAGTTGGCCGAAGCGATCTTGTTTTTACGCACTTTTGCTGGTTTCATGAGTATAAATCTAAATTTATTTCAAAATCAATTTATTATCATTTGATTAAAAAATATCCGCGTTTCAAATAATAAGTTTAAAGCAGTATCAGTCAGATATGATCGCATTTTCCGCCGTGTTCTTCAGGTTATGTTTGTCTTGCGTTGTACTCAATTTATTCGCATTTTGTTACTTCAGCAGGTGATGAGATATTTGATGACAGTGTTCTGTAAAATTAGCTCTCTAAATAGTATAACATTATCACCACTTGTTTCCTGTTCTCATGCAAGGGGCCGTTTTGGAACTGAGCTAACCACTTGATATTGTCTGGAGTAATCGGAATGAGACAGTCCACGTGCAGAATCCTAATTACCCTTGTTAGCGAACAAATAGACACAGGCCATAACAGCTCCCCCGGATCAGATTGCAACCTAAAATAAAACAAGAGCATCTACCACTTGAAGTGCGAGAAACTTCAAAATGAAAAAAAAATATTCTATTAGAGAATCCTCCAAATCTATGCGTATTTTACTTTTAAAATAGACTTTGAATCTTGTATTAAACCATGTTCGTATGCTTAAACATTTAAATTATATCAAACGCCGCGTGTCTCTTTTGAGAGAGGACTGGTCATTTTTCCACTCTCAATTTTAACACGCTTTAAATTTGAGTCCACGTTCTAAATGCTCCTAATTCGCCAAAATATATAAAGTCTTGGGAATAAATAAGTGATGGAGCTCATGTATACACTTGTCTAACAGACGCATGGCACTGTATAGTAAGGACTTTAGAAAAAAAGGTACACATACACGTGGCACTATTAATCTTTGATGCCTTAATGGTGCTTGCCAGTCAATATAAACGTTATTTCAACTGTACGGGCGGAGGGGAAAATCGACGAGCTTGTTAAAATTCGTATATAGGCTTAAGAATTCTCACTTTATTAATGTCAGTTTCCTGTACAATTTTGCAAATAAACACTCATGCAGGCGTAAATTAATTTTTCACAAAACATCTTTTATAAAATTGCTTCACACATATAACTCTTAAAGTTAAGGTCATCGGCGTATCTAAAGCAATAGTTATTTACATCAATAGTCCGCCCTTCTGTACACTGGACGTTTAAATGACAATGAGAAGATTTCTTGAAACATGACGATCTTGTCCTTTTACGACATCTGGGACAAGTCTTTATTTAAATATTTTGTTCACTCTTTTAACTAAAATGGAATTTTAAATTTGTAATGTAGTATTTTATAGTAAAAAATTATCACAGAAGAAGACGAAAATAGTACTTTTGTCTCTCTCTCTCTCTCTCTCTCTCTCTCTCTCTCTCTCTCTCTCTCTCTCTCTCTCTCTCTCTCTCTCTCTCTCTCTTTCATCGCTAATAGTATCAGAGTAGGTTCGTTGAGCATATTTTAAATGTCTTAATTTGTTCAAATTTTCACACGATTGGTAACTCGCTTCAAGATAGCGTGCGAAATAAAAGCCTCGCGGCGATGAATGTACAAACCCACTGGGACAACCATCACAGCCCGGCTTCATCTTTACCGTACATACCTGTATGTGTATCCATTGATATCTGTCATGAACGTCAACCGTTACTAATCGGTTTTAACGTACCATATACTCGAAGCTTACGTTTTCTTTTCTTTTATAAACTTATTGCAGTTAAACAAATGACCAGGTTATGCCTGTGAAACATGACGGCGATCGGAGTTGATGAAAGCCACGACCAATCTAAATAAATGCCTTGAACAACCACGAATATCCCTCGTCATGGTGGCTGGGTCGCCTGAACAGATCTCATCGTGAATGCAGATATATTTTCAATAAATGCAAATTTTAAGACGCAGAATGTTAAGCTAATGAGGAATCTCCGGAGACCAAAAATGAATTCAATTTAGCTCTTCTTGGTTCTGTGAAGCTACAAGAATTCGCAACCAATCATTACTGGTTATTATAAACGGTCAATTGACTTGCCCTCCTATTCTGTATCCAAATTGGTCAATAATTGAAACCGTTTCTTCCATAATCGTTGGTATTGTTTTCTTCCTTTTCACAGGAACGTCATTTCAATTTTCCGGGGGGGGGGGAGGCTTGAAGGGCTTGTCAATTTTCGTATATAGGTTACAGCAACTTTACATCAAATGCACACAAAAAATCGAGGGGGGAGGGGAACTGACCTACTCAAATGACATCCCTGCCTTTTCAACGCAGTAGGTAGAGGATTCTCGTATCGCGATGTTTCTCGTCGGTAAGTGCGGTCGAAATAAAGAACGCCATTCTGTATGTTATTTGTTTAAGACCAAAGTTGGGAAATGACACTCTTTATGTTGGTTATCGTTTCTTAATTTTCTTTTAGTTTTCTTTGTTTTGTCTGGGGTGGGGGCCATATGGAGAAACATTACCCTGTATGTTTTTATTTAAGCCAAAAACTGGCGAAATATCACCGGAGCGGAAATAGTGTTTGAATTTTTTCGACTAAAGTAGGGGAAAACGTCACGCTTATGATAAAACTAGGAAAACGACACTCAGTATGACTTTTGTTGAAAAGACCAAACTGTAGAAACAATAGACTTATTTTTAAAAAATGACAAAACCCAATTCGTTTTTTGTTTTGAACTCCATGCAATAGACCAATTTTACTTTTGTAAAATCAATTAATTAATTAATCAATTAATCATAAAGCAAAGATCCCAGAACAATGTTAAGATAAACCGTCTAATTAGCAAATAAAAAGATTGGGAATAAGGAATAGCAGTAAAAACATCTATATTTCATTGTATATATGGATTTAGATAAAATGCTCAATCAAATCAACAGCTTAATGGTGCCACAACCTGTTATATTTCAAGTTTTACTAAATCAACAAGATAAAAATAAGAATGTGTGTACCCATATTTGCACTTAATATTTTATGTAAACCTACTCACAAAATCACTCAACCAACAAATCCATAAATCAACCAATCAGTATATGAATCAACCAATCAGTATATGAATCAACCAATCAGTATATGAATCAACCAATCAGTATATGAATCAACCAATCAGTATATGAATCAACCAATCAGTATATGAATCACGAATCAACCAATCAGTATATGAATCAACCAATCAGTATATGAATCACGAATCAACCAATCAGTATATGAATCAACCAATCAGTATATGAATCAACCAATCAGTATATGAATCAACCAATCAGTATATGAATCACGAATCAACCAATCAGTATATGAATCAACCAATCAGTATATGAATCAACCAATCAGTATATGAATCACGAATCAACCAATCAGTATATGAATCAACCAATCAGTCAGACTTAGTTTTATGCATCACATTTTGACAACTTATTAGCAACTCGTGTAAATAGAGCAAGATATATATATATATATATATATATATATATATATATATATATATATATATATATATATATATATATATATATATACACACGATACAAAATCATATCAAGTTGACAACACATGCGTATTATCACCGAAATTTCAGTTGGAAATTTTGTACATTATGGGCAACCACAATAGTTTGTAATAATTAAATATATTTTGAACTGAATGCTTCTAAAAAAAAGTGCTATGGAAGTAGGAGTAACCTGTCATCTCTGTACCTCCAATCAAATCGAGATAGCCGTCTCTTAGCCCAGAACTCACCAACTATGTCGAATTAAAAAAATTAAGTTAAGTCCAGTATATCGTCCACGTGAATGAACATATAAAATCTGTTTTGAAACTCACACTGAAGCACGCTCTGTCCAATAATTGGTCATAAATGAATTATTTCAAAAAATGGATAATTGCTGCTGATTAGTCGTGTTATTTAACACAATCGACCTTCCTAACCTCAAGGTTAATTCCTGTAAATAAATAATAAAAATAGTTTTGAAAGTTATAAAATGACAAATATTACAATGGTAAATTATTACAAAATGTAGAATCGTTTAATATATAGGTTTGCATTTATTCAAAAATGGTTCCTGGATACGCACACAAAAGTATATACCTGATATGGGGAACTGATGGTGAACCAAAAATCACCGTCAACGGCCCAAAACTCAACCTAGTGAACCGATTCACCTATTTTGGCAGCACACTGTCACAGAGCGTCACTATTGACGACAAGGTGAACCTTAGCATTGCCAAAACCAGCGCAACTTTTGGCAGATTGTAAGCCAACGTCTGGAATAGAAGAGGTATCAGTATCCAGACCAAACTAAAGGTCTGCATGGCAGTTGTGCTCCCCACACTAATTTACGCATGCGAAACGTGGACAGTATACCAACGCCACGCCAGCAAGCTGAAAAACGTTCACACCACAAGTCTCAGGAAAATTCTCAATATCAAGTGGATGGACAAGGTTCCATACACTGAGGTACTCGCCCACGCTGGTCTACCCAGCATCCACACCATCCCGATGCAGTGCCAGCTACGATGGGCAGGACATGTACGCATGCCGGACTACCGGCTGCCCAAGAGACTTTTATCTGGTGAACTACAGCAAGGACAGCGATCCCACGAAGGTCAGAAGAAATGCTTCAAAGACAATCTGAAAGCTGCATTTAAAGCGTTCAACATAAACCCTGATTTCTGGGAGCAAACAGCAAGCGACCGAATCACTTGGCGTTCCTCTGTGCACAAAGACTCCAAGTTGTGCAAATCTAGCAGGACATCAGCTGAAGAACTGAAGAGGAAAACTAGAAAAACACGCGCCATCAACCCTTCTGGTAATGTCCCGCTCTTCTCCTGTCCCTTGTACAAACGAACATTATGTGCAAGTGTTGGCCTCATCAGCCACCTGCGCACGCACAGAATAGAACCAGCCCCTCCAACCCACGGATGAATAGAGAGGCCTTCGTCGAATCGACGGACGAACGACAACAGGAGAACTTAACTTTATTCAAAAATGGTTCATGGATACGTACACAAAAGTAACTAAATAGTATTGACAATTTAGCTTTTCTCTAATTAATACAAATTGTTTAAACATCATATGCTGGGAAAATGTCAACTTGAGTACGCTGTAATTTGGATCTGTGCCGTATTTAAAGATAATAGCAATATAAAATTGTGCACGCGATTATCAGGGTTTAATAACCTACTAATTTGAACGCTCATTATGGTGAATAGGAGAGACACATGCGTATAAAGATTCGCCTTTTTTTCATTTCTGACTGACATATTTGTAAATAAGAATAGGTTTCTTTCGACAGCTTTAACTATGTTTATTAAAACGACGATGAGAATGTAAATATGATAATTGTAACAAATTGGGCATTTCAATTTTAAAAAAATGTATTATACATGATCTAGAATTCTTGTACGTATGGAACACTTTTTTTCTCTCTCGATATTGTGGTATAATTCAGTGAAATAAGGAATCAAGTTTTTATCAGTATAAAAAGTGGATATCGTCTGTGTGGCCATCAAAGAAGTTAGAGTGTCATTCCTTGCATAAAGAATATTTTCGGTTGAAGAGTACTTGGATGTTATGGATGTGATAAATTAATCTATTTTTAAAATTGCAAAATTTAGATATAAAGAAGTATCTCATAACTCTGATACAGGCAAGGGTTGTTGCGAATGAGTGAAAACATACCAGCTGTCAATGTAATTAAACCAATTCAAGAGCTTTTAATAATATCATTGTGTACTCGTTTGTCAATTTTATAGGGAGGGCGTAAATACAATATTTACTACGTTCAGTGCTGAATATATAAAATAGAAAGCCATTATGCTGCCTGCAATTCAAATTCATTAAATGCCTTGCAAAAAATTATGTATTTCTGGAAACAAAATGTTCATAAAATATCCAATGATTTTAAAAGTAATAAATAATTGCATTATATGACTAACGGGAAGAATAAAACGTAGTCCTTATATTTCATTAAATGTATACTACAAGTAATGACTTATAAGACGAGTCCAACTTTACAGACTTAGATATCCCGTCGCATAATGCGCCGCCAGATCTGGGTCTGTGCAGTTTGTTAGGAGTAATCAGTAGAACAAACAAGATACACACTGATCTGCAAGCACATTGCGCTACGGCAGAACAAGAGTTTTGTTAGCAATTGACGCGTCTGATAAGGATGCTATCATGTGCAGTATGAGGTTTGTTCGCATTCTCGTGTTGGCAGCAATAAATTGCTCTTGCAGTTTTGTTTTTTTTAAATACAGTTTGCGTTCTATTCTGTTCTAGTATTCAAGATGGTGTAAGTGTTTGCTCCTTGCAATATAAATTAAACATATAGGTTCCTCGAGAATGTATATGTTCAAATCTGCTCTCTACGTGAACTGTCTACCGGCATAAATGGTAGTTTCAGATTAATAATCGTGTTGTGAAAGGTGAGGGTACCAAAACAAAAAATTCCTGAAATATAATGAAATGCACTCATTGCAGTTGTTACATAAAATGCACTATCACGAGTTAGCAACGAATCGTGTATCAAGGAATGTAATGTTATAAACCAGTGGATCCAGGGATGGTGGAAGACAAAATATTTGCATAACAAACATTGCCATCGTCAGCCCTTCCATAATTATTCTTGGTTTCTTAAAGGGTGGAGGTTCATAAATATTTTTTCATACATCTTATGCTGAATTACAGATACCTGTATCTCATCTCTCCTTTAAAACCGGCCATAAGGTGGCACGCGACGGCAACAATAGGCCTCTCAATATTTTGGAGAGCTCTCGTGTTCTGCAAATTAAGAGGACACCAAAATAAACTGCTTGATTTCTACAAAGGAGAGGAGTTGGCTGAGGTAATTATTGACTAATTTTACTCCTTGTTGGTCAGTGAGCCTAAAACTTTAACGGCAAATACAAAGGAAATGGGCCGTCAAATTTTGCCTTACTCTTATTCTGTCAAACTAGCTGAGGAACGGTGACGAACGGCTCGAAGGCGGCGAGCTAATAGGCAGATCTAATTGTTAGTGGTTTTGTCTTTAGGATCTAGTTCATATCCCAGCCAAAGGAAATCCATTTGAAGCTGTTTACAAAAGATTTCGAAACAGATGGGGTGTCCTACGAGCATTTTGTCCATATGGCCTTTAGAAAATACCTATGTATTTTACTTAAGTGTTTCTCTTTTTTAGTTAATTAAAATTGCCTTTGTTTCTTTGTTAAATCTCCATCATCAAATATGAATTACTTATACCCGGAAACTAATAAACAAAAAACAATATTTCATATCGCTAAGGTAAATCCCGTGAATGCTGTAAATTGATGAATACAAACCTTCCATGGAGCATATTTTGCAAAACACAACGGTGAATAAAACTGAAGGACATATTAAAAAGCTCATGGTTGGATCAGTTAGAATAAAAATGAAAGAAACCTGAAAAATATATTCGTAACTTACATATCAAAAGAAAGTAAAGAGAACAAAATATGGGACTAATATTTTTAAGCAACTAAGATTATGATTTTCGACAATAGGCAAAAAGATTTAGTAAATATGTCTACCTATTGTTACGTGCTTAGGCTCGAATAAACAGTAACATAGAAAGAGTGAAAATAATAAGCTTGTAAAAAGTTAATAAACAATGTATTGAGCACAAATATTTTCCAGAAAAGAAAAATAAACTTAAGGTTTTAAGAATCAATTCCCAAAATTTATCCAAAAATAATTCAAAATATAATCCACTAGTGAAATTGCAAAAGTCATGGTAATTAAATGTTTTAATAATTTCCAGTTCGAATCTTATTGAAGCACCCAAGATGGAAGACGATATCACGTGATGAAGTCAGTTCTGGTCTTATGAAATTCAATGAGCACAAATGTTTTCCAGATAAATAACAAAATAAATCCTCTTGATCCAAACGAATTGAAATAATTTCCAGTACAAGGTAATTTAAAATAACTCAAAACAACACAACTTAATATTCTAAGAGCCCAACTTCTACTAAATGGTTCGCTCCAAAACATAATTTATATACCTGTTTTTACGTAACAAGGAAGGGGACACATGATCTTCTAGAATCTTTAGAACAAATTTACGTTCAAAAAATCTCGTGCACATCGTATGATCCAGATGAGAATCAGTTATTTTTACTCTCAAAAACTAAAAATAGAAAGATGTTTATAACAAAGCTCCATAATGTCCTTGGAATCAACCAATCATTTTAAAAGCTTGTTTACAACTCTGAAGCCAGGTCAGAAATGAGGTCAACATCTGGTGTTTATTTGTAGAGTACAGGTCCTCCCACTTGTAAAAAAAATATCTGCCAATGAATGAATCTTAAACTTAAAATGTCAAATTTGAATCTGACAAACAAACAATTAAAATAAAAATAAATGACTTAAATCAAACATACTTAACACTATTATATTAAATAAATAAATACATAAATTTAAAAAAATATATATAAGCGCCTCTTTTTTAAGAACAGTTATATATATATATATATATATATATATATATATATATATATATATATATATATATATAATTACCTATCTTTACATTGAACTATGTAATAATAATAATAATAATAATAATAATAATAATAATAATAATAATAATAATAATAATAATAATAATAATAATAATAATAAACAATTTGTGGCAAAAGCCATAATGACATTTTCTATCCTTGTTAACATTAGAACTTCAATCGTCATCACGGTCACCACCACCACCGCCATACTTATTAAAGTTGCCTCGGTCTTTTTATGTTTGTTTTTAGCGTTGTCTTGGGGGGTTGCCGTTGTGTAAAATTAATGATATGAAACTTACCTACGTATCAAATTATACTTATATTAGATACTCGTCCTGTCGAAATCAGTGATATGAAACTTATATATATTTATATGTATAGTATATACTCATCCCGTACATCGTGTCTGGGTAATATTTATCTTGTATATCATGTTTGGGAATATTTATCTCGTATATCATGTCTGGCTAATATTTATCTCGTATATCATGTCTGGGAATATTTATCTCGTATATCATGTCTGGCTAATATTTATCTCGTATATCATGTCAAGGAATATTTATCTCGTATATCGTGTCTGGGAATAGTTATCTTGTGTATTATGTCTGGCTAATACTTATCCGTATATCATGTCTGGCTAATATTTATCTCGTATATCATGTCTGGCAAAATATTTATCCTGTATTTCATGTGTGGGTAATTTTTTTATCTCGTATATCATTTCTGGGTAATATTTATCCCGTTTATCATGTCTGTGTAATATTTATTCCGTATATCATGTCTGGGTAATATTTATCCCGTGTATCATGTCTGGCTAATATTTATCCCGTGTATCATGTCTGGCTAATATTTACCCCGTTTCTCATGTCTGGCTAATATTTATCCCGTGTATCATGTCTGGCTAATACTTATCTCGTATATCATGTCTGGCTAATATTTATCTCGTATATCATGTCTGGCAAATATTTATCCCGTATTTTATGTATGGGTAATATTTATTTCGTATATTATGTCTGGCTAATATTTATCTCGTATATCATGTCTGGTAATATTTATCTCGCATTTCATGCATGGGTAATTTGTATCTCGTATATCATGTCTGGCTAATATTTATCCCGTATATCATGTCTGGCTAATATTTATCCCGTGTATTCTGTTCGGTCAATGAAGCTTGCTTACATATTTGTCTTGATACCTGAAGCAGATGCTTATCATGCCTCTCATGTCAGGGCAAATGAAACTAACTTAAATACCTACATACGTGTATCTCATGCTCCTACTGGATTTCATGTCTGGGTAATGATACGGAGCTTCCATTCGTATCTTCATACGTGTATCTTATGCTCCTACTGGCTTTCATGTCAGGGCAATGATACGGAAATTCGTATCTTCATACATTTATCTCGTGCTCATCCTGGTTCTAATGTAGAGGCAAATCCACTTCATTAATTTCTTCTCCCTTTGAAGATAGGAATTCAACGATGAGGTAAACCAAAGCAACATTTCACGAAGAAAAAAGCGACATATTCCAGGATCTGATATTTATTTTGTTTTGAAATTAAAAGAGAAATTTACGGAACGAAAACGATATATCATTGTTTAGATAGAATTTAATTTTGTGATCTGATTGATCGCCACAAAAATTAAGTTCGCTCATTCGCAAGCAGTAATGTCTTGTATATCTGTTATTACTAAATGGGAAACGCGTTTTGGGGATGTTATTTGTTATTTTCTTTTTAAAGAAAGAAAACCAAGCTGAATTTTTCTCTTACCTTCTGTTTATTGCGACTTAGATGCTTATCGCATAAGTTATTATTGTTGTTGTTATTATTATTATTATTATTATTATTATTATTATTATTATTATTATTATTATTAATAGTAGTAGTAATTATAGTAGTAGTAGCAGTAGCATCATCATTGCCATCATCATCATTATCATTATCATTAGTAGTAGTAGTATTTGTATCATCATCATTAATAAATGAAATAACAATAATAAAAATTATTATTATTATTATTATTATTATTGTTATTATTATTATTATTATTATTATCATTATCATTATTATTATTATTATTATTATTATTATCATTATTATTATTATTATTATTATTATTATTATTATTATTATTATTATTATTATTATTATTATTATTATTATTATTATTATTATTATTAATACAACTAAGATAGGGCATACTACTGTACCTATTTTTTAAATTCAATTTAATAATACCATTATCGAGAATCAGAATGTATCGAAGTAAAGCATCTTGGGAGAAAGGTATGGTAGGGTAATGCCTTGAAGTATGACAATCAGACTTGGACAAGAGTAATTTTTATTTAAAAAAGTCAGACAAACATTTGTTTTCATTTTCATATGAAACGTTTAAAAATGATTTACAAATTAATATGTTTATTCGGCAAATCTAACTAATTCTTCTATTAATTTGTTGTGCATGTGTGGTGTTGTGTATGTGTGGGGAAAGGTAATTCAAAAGCAACAAAATATCACTCTAATGCTGATAGCTAAAATGACCCCAAAACCACAAACTACATATGCCAAATTTCAGACTGTCCACCCCTCACTTTATATTAGTTATATAAATTGTCGATGAAATATAGGTAACACGTGCATCTGAAGGCATAAGCTGTATAATCGCATGTATTGTTGCCTCATACTGACAACCTGCCCGGCTTCTTGTTTGTATTGAACGCGTTTCTTCAGACGCGCCCGGCCAATCGCAGGGCGGATAAAAGTCACGTCTTAGAAAATTGGCTCATAATCAATTATGGGCAAATCTGATTGGTAGAAAGTCACCCCCCAAGATATTCTTTTCCTTTAAGACCGAAATATCAACGCTCGAAAATTTCATTAGTATTTCTAATTTATCCTGAGATAACATAAAATAGCAATTTGGAATTTTTTTCACTGGTATTAAATTTTATATACGGTTTCAAAAGACTTTCGTCACATTAGATTTAAAACAAGGAGAGAATATGGCAGATGAAACAAGACTACCTGTTAATATCGTGGATGACCGCATAGAAAAGAGAAAGCTGGACGATTTTACATCGTTGTACAGCATGGACACTTCGTCAAGTACTTCGAGATCCCTCTCGGACAACAGTGGTATGTATTATCAAGCTAGTTTTGCCATCTTTTCTTATGTTATTTAGCAATAATGTGCTTTCAAATTTAATTTAGAACGTCAGATATTACATTTTATTAATCAACTTAATTTCTCCGACTGAGTCAATCAAAGAATACAAATAAAAATTGGCCCATCGCCCAGGTGGGACCCAAACAGATTACGTTAATGAACTTTATATGTAACCGGTTTACAAGCCATAATTTTATTTCATTGACAAGGCGACGATTCAATAGGGTACTATAGTTCGTTATTTTGGACACTAGCAGAATACAGAATAATCTCGAAGGAAATCTGGGGTCATTTCAGCAACACAATTCGCACAATCACGGAAATTTGACCACAAATATGATATAGACCATTATCGTAACCTAACTTTGTTTGAGCTAACTAGGTTTTCAACACATCCCAGACTCATAGCATTACTGCAGTAAAATAGGGATAATTAATAAAATTAATAAACTCTGTTAAGTACGGACGAGGTTCAATGTCACCGTTTATGCGGCATAGAACTCGAGACAGATAATTGTATCAGTTCAAAGAACAAGAAATAAAAAGAAACCCACTTTAATAAAGGCTAGAATGCTTTAACATTCTTACTCTCAAACCAATAGGAAAGGTGGGATTTTAGATGCTTAAATTTTTCAAAACGATTAACGATGCTTAAATTTTTCAAAACGATTTTAATTTGGTACCTCAACGTTTCTGAGTAAAAGGTAATAAAGACTGATTATGTTTTGATGGTTATTTTAAAAAAAAAATTAGCATACTATTTGTCTAATTTAATGAGATGGTAAATTATATTTATAGATGTTGCATAAAAACATAATTTAGTATCATCTTATATTATGTGTATGATTTTATCTACTGATTTCTTTATAATTATGTTATTTTGCATCAGCACTCGCTACATCAAACAATTTCAGTCAAAATCTGAGATTTTGTCTACACAAGTGGGAAAAAAAAACAAGTAGTCATTTTATTATTTCTGGTTTGAAGAAAAGAATATACTCTGCAGAGCATCCGACAAATGTTCCGACAAATGTTCATGAAGAGTTATTTAGTTGAAACAAACAAACAAACAAAATAAATAAATAAATAAATAAATAAATAAATAAATAAATAAATAAATAAATAAATAAATAAATAAATATGCTGCAAGGATGATATATGTTCTCGTTGATATAAATTATGCAAACTGTCCAAAATTAGCTCAGATATTATTAGAAAATATACGTGTAAGAAAGAAAACAAAGACACTGGGGATAAAAAACGAAACCTTCAGGATTTTAGGATACCAAAGTGAGTTTGTTCAAGAGAAAAGATAAAAGAAATTGTTTTAAAATTTTTGTTTTATATGCGTGCTATATCTCTTTTTATAATGATCAAATGTCTCACATAAAACTTGAACGCAACAAAAGCATGCATGCATGCATGCATGCATGCATCCATCCATCCATCCATCCATCCATCCATCCATCCATCCATCCATCCATCCATCCATCCATCCATCCATCCATCCATCCATCCATCCATACATACATACATACATACATACATACATACATACATACATACATACATACATACATACATACATACATCCATACATACATACATACATACATACATACATACATACATACATACATACATACATACATACACATATTTAAAGTTTCTATTTTTTAAAAAAAAACAATAGCAAAAATAAATCAAATATAACTCGCTTGTATTGATTTTAAATCCAGAGTTATTTTACTTTTACGCTGACAGAAGATAACACTATAATTTTTTGATCTTTTGTAAAATATTGGCCAAACGAGTGTGTTAAATTACTGGAATTATTTTTATGAGATAAAAAGCATATTTTATTGACAATAATCATGTAAACACAGTTTAAGTTCAAAATGGTCTCTTTTCTAAGTGTTTAAAAGAAAGACAAATTAGATACACTGTAAACAGGGAATCATGAAAGTTGTTCAAATAACTAGTGCGAGCAGAGGCGGCGTACGTTAAGGGTACGCGGGGTCTAGAGCCAATCATGACCCCGTGGGGTCATATTATTGGTATCTCGATTGACAAACACTGAAAAGCACAAGACTCCCTTAAGAGCGGGGCCTGTGGCGGTCGCCACACTTGCCACCCACAAACGAAGTTCATGAGTGCGAGACACACATAGTAATAAGAAAATGTTATTGTATACTCCTATATTAGCAAATAACTTCATGAATATATGAGATGTTTGTCGAAAGCTTTCATCCAGAAAGTAAACCACAGCTTACTGCAAAATATTCACTGCAGTAATAGAATAAATCTTAGTTTATTGGTGTTTTTTTTTAAAGCTTGTAATTGTTTTTTTAAAGCTTGTAATTGGTTTAGTATTAAAGTATTCTTGTGCAAAAATAAAATGAAGAAAAAAATGAAGCTGAACAAGTGCTCAGACTTAAAAGGCAAAGAGAAAGAAATTGTTGGGGGGTAAATAGAAGGCGTGAAATACATCAATGTGTATATTATTTAGTAATCTGCATATTTTTGGCGATTAATTGCCATTTTTAATTAAATCAACATTTTGAACATGTACAAAACAAATTAAGTCCTTTTTTTTTTAAAAAAAATATTTGCGTGGGCTGTACAACTGCACTCGAACAATTAGTGAAACGCAGCTTGAAATGCATCTTCTTAAGTTTAACATGTTCTCAACACACAAGAAAAAAGAAAGAAAGGGACAATTAAATTGCATTGACAAGTCATTGTCTTTTATTTTATTTATGTTATAAAATTAAAACTTCTAAATTATTCAGAAATCTTTATTCAGCTACAGTGTACATTTCCGAAAATTTCTTTCTAAAAAAAAAATACATTATGACCATGCAAGGTTTACCCGAGTTAGTTTTTTTTATTAACCCTGTAATAGGTTGTTATATATATATATTTGTATGCATTTTCATTTTTTAATCGGGGGTGGGTTGGGGGATAAATAAGTAAATGGCGAAAATAGTACAATTTTTAAAAACGTTTTAAAGATGCAAGTTGAATGTAATTACTAAATATCGTCGCCATTTTATAACATTAATTACAGTACTAGTATACCGTCTGTTTTTCTTGCGAGTTAAATCGCATTTCTATTAATAACGCTTCTTATTTTAGAAAGCCGTGCGTGTGTTCAAGGGCTATTTGTAGTAAATTCAATGGACAAACGTTTTGAACGAGATATCTATGAAGTTGCTTTGCTATGCACATTTGGTTTGTGTGTATGGTCAATAATCACCATGTCTCTCTTTAAAGTAACTTAACCATAATATTTCCCTGAAGCTTAATTGACATGTTTGTTCTGCAAAATAACAAATTCCGCTACTGTTGTTTTAATTCCTATCACTTCTTCGTTTGTATTTTAACCCTGTGCGTGAAAGCTAGAAAGGATTAAGAAGTTGATAATTGGTCTATTATTTACTCTGTCTGCACCCGTTAAAAAGCGAACCTCCAGGGACGTCACCACAAGGTTATCGGAGCGCGCGACCTCGCGTGCCATCTGTTTACACCTTCGCACTAAACCTACTGACATCACTGGTACCGAAATATGAAAGCGTGTCTTTAATTATGTAGAAATCTCGTTCTGGGTGTTAACGCAATCTGCCATTTGCTCTGGGGACGAATTCGTGCATTTTTGGCGTATTGTTGCTGTCAACAGCAACACAAGTCATAAAATAAACCATGTTAAACGCTATAAGTACGAAATAAACCATGTTAAACGCTATAAATACGAAATGTGAAAACCAAGATAAATTTTGTCTTGCTTAACAAACTAATCACTCTTTGAATTCATTTTGGTTTTAAATTTATAATAATAATAATAATAATAATAATAATAATAATAATAATAATAATAATAATAATAATAATAATAATAATAATAATAATAATAATGTCTAGTTATAATATTCTCTACAACAGAAGGTACAAAACATAAAAAGGAGACATATATTTAATATATTTATAATAATAATAATAATAATAATAATAATAATAATAATAATAATAATAATAATAATAATGTCTAGTTATAATATTCTCTACAACAGAAGGTACAAAACATAAAAAGGAGACATATATTTAAATAAAATATCAATGAAAGTATACACATATATGAAATAACTGCATTCCTAATAAACTAATAATATGCACATATATGAAATAAGTTCATTTCCTATTAAACTAATAGTACACACATATATGAAATAACTGCATTTCTTATTCAACTAGCAGTATGTACATAGATGAAATAAGTTCATTTCTTATTAAACTAATAGTATATACATATATGAAATAAGTTCATTTCTTATTAAACTAATAGTATATACATAGATGAAATTTCATTTCTTATTAAACTAATAGTATATACATAGATGAAATAAGTGCATTTCTCATTAAACTAATAGTATATACATAGATGAAATAAGTGCATTTCTTATTAAACTAATAGTATATACATAGATGAAATAAATTTCATTTCTTATTAAAGTAATAGTATATACATAGATGAAATAAGTGCATTTCTTATTAAACTAATAGTATATACATATATGAAATAAGTGCATTTCTTATTAAACTAATAGTACATACATATATGTTCAAGTAATTTGTAACTATATTCGTTACAAATTGGTTCTTGATCAGTTATAGCTTCTTACAGATGTTCTGAATTCGTGGGCATGAAATGTTTTTTTTTTAATTATTAATAAGGCTTACTAATGTTAATTTATCTACTTAAAAAATTCTGTCAATTCAATTCTAGGTTCTCACTATTTCTTAGTGATAAAATTATTTTTTTTATCTGAAAAAAGTGTTAAAGCTACATTAAAAATCCAAATTTCACACACGCACACGCTCTTATTTTGTGCTTGCATAGGACTAGATTGTATTACTTATCGTTTGTTTATCATGCCTTAGATTTCGTAAATAAATACATGTACTAACATTTTGTAGCTTTATAAGGAAAACATTCTACCAACATGTGTCAGACTAAAATCTGCAGGTTCCATTCTGTCTCTTTTTGTTTATATCTACAGTCGCAGTCTTGTTTTGTTAAAATAATATATTTAAAATTGTATTATTGTATAGTATAATATTAAAGTTTGAGGAATCCTATCGTAAACAATATTTTTGTGACATTTATTATTATTATTATTATTATTATTATTATTATTATTATTATTATTATTATTATTATTATTATTATTTCTAGGCCAGGAGGGTGCTTTTAAGAAGATAAAACCGGAGCCCTCTTCCACCGCTAGCAGTATTGGTGGCACATCGAATTCCTCCTCATCCACGGTGCACAATCCTTCTACGTGCCCCACTCCCGCGCGCAGGCGGCACCGGACAACGTTTACCCAGGAGCAACTTCAAGAGCTGGAAGCGGCGTTTGCTAAAAGTCACTACCCGGACATTTACTGCAGGGAGGAGCTAGCTAGGATTACAAAACTTAATGAGGCTCGTATTCAGGTAAATTATTGCAATTTTCTCGCTCTTTCAACAGGGACGTCATTTCAATTTGTTTCGGGGGGAGTGGTATGAAAACTTCACGAGCTTTTTAATTTTCGTATATAGGCTACATCAATTTTACAGCACATGCGAATTCATGGGATTGGGGGAATGGGGCAACATGCTTCCGCCCCATAATGACATTCATGTTTTTTCAACACCTTGATAATATTCATATTATTGTCTACATCCAACGAATAAGAGCAATTAACACCCACCTGTCTCTAAAGGAACGGGGTCTTTCTGAAATGATTACAATTATGACAATAACACAAAAGCAATAATAACAATCATCATCATCGTAATCCTTGTAAAATACCATTCAATATGATATTTAAAAAAAAACAACCAATATTCTCTAATTTTAAGAACTAGCTTCACAAATGTGTTCTTGCCCATTATGCTACAGTTAAAACATTTTGAGGTATGGTATATAAGTTTAATACAGTGGTGCCCTCGGAAATATTTTCGGGGGAAAAGGGTGGATGAAGACATGTAGTAGTCAGCTTTTACGTTTTACGGATGTTGGGCAGAACATGTTTAGAAGTGAAATCCAGTGGGGCCCCTACTCTCTTGCATATCCTCATGTTTATGTATATTTTATGCTTACACGTGAGAGTAGCACACACTAATTACACGTGAGTTTATCAAACACTTATTTCAAGTGCCTTAAATACTAACAAGAGTTTAATTTGTACATGTAGGATCCATTTAAAGTTTAACATTATATTATTTTAGTACATCGTGCAAGAGTGATTAATTAAGAACCAATTCCATCGTCAGCCATAATATAAAGTGATAATTAATTAGTTGTTTTTGTTGTTATTGTTTAGAAGTTTTACGCTCTTTCTCAGCGCATGTAGGCTATATGTATCGGGCAGTATAACTTGTGGAAAAAGAACCACCGACCTACGAAAAGCTACTGGCAGCTTTCTCACATACTCACATTGGCCGAGCAAGATATATGAACCCACGCGAACAGATGTGAGATGACAGTAATCGGTCAAGGTGAGAGCTTTTGATCACTTGGCCACTCGTGGCCTTAACAATCTTAGTAGTACAGTAGTAATAGTAGTAATAGTAGTAATAGTAGTAGTCGCTGTTATCAGTAATTAAAGACTATTAGGTTATACTTTTCAAAATGTAAGCATTTAATTTAAAATTTTATTTTGTTGGTTCCAATAACTGGTTAGATGGAAGAAAGAAAAAAAGACGTAGTGAGTCCAAAACAAATTGACATGATTTCCTTAAGAGTTCAGACTGATAATTAATAGGAATATTGTGTAAATAAAAATGAAGTATTTTAACAAGTACTGCATAGTAATATTGTGTAAATAAAAATGAAGTATTTTAACTAGTACTGCATAGTAATAATAGGAATATTGTGTAAATAAAAATGAAGTATTTTAACTAGTACTGCATAGTAATAATAGGAATATTGTGTAAATAAGAATGAGGTATTTTAACTAATAATGCTTAGTAATAATAGGAATATTGTGTAAATAAAAATGAAGTATTTTAACTAGTACTGCATAGTAATAATAGGAATATTGTGTAAATAAAAATGAAGTATTTTAACTAGTACTGCATAGTAATAATAGGAATATTGTGTAAATAAGAATGAGGTATTTTAACTAATAATGCTTAGTAATAATAGGAATATTGTGTAAATAAAAATGAAGTATTTTAACTAGTACTGCATAGTAATAATAGGAATATTGTGTAAATAAGAATGAGGTATTTTAACTAATAATGCTTAGTAATAATAGGAATATTGTGTAAATAAAAATGAGGTATTTTAACTAGTACTGCATAGTAATAATAGGAATATTGTGTAAATAAAAATGAGGTATTTTAACTAATAATGCTTAGTAATAATAGGAATATTGTGTAAATAAGAATGAGGCATTTTAACTAGTACTGCATCGTAATAATAGGAATATTGTGTAAATAAGAATGAGGCATTTTAACTAGTACTGCATAGTAATAATTCAAAAAAGGGGGATTAATTTTCTGGGCATCACAATAGACCCTTATCTTTGAAAATTAACACATTTAAATGGGCTGAAATGAAGGGGAAAACATACATGGATCTGATTCCCAATTGAAAGAAACGTCAATAATAATAACAACAAAAACAACTTAGCCACAAGTTCCTAAACAGCAACCACAACTAGATTAACTACTACTACTACTATAAATCAATGGCCGCGCGAGCACGGTGGGGTGGGATAGGAGGGAGCAACTGCCATCTGGCCCAAAGCGAAGGGGCAACATCATAAACTTTTTTTTTTCTTAAATTGTGATAGTATTTTACTTTAACTTTAGTTTAATGCGGGTAATTCTTCTCAAACAATTCGTGCTTAGAAAGAGGAGGTG
The DNA here is from genome assembly GCA_030141615.1 of Unio pictorum. Taxonomy (NCBI): domain Eukaryota; kingdom Metazoa; phylum Mollusca; class Bivalvia; order Unionida; family Unionidae; genus Unio; species Unio pictorum. Next base: position 5,993,985 of record JARLTB010000254.1, read on the forward strand.
GAGGATTGCGATGAGGCAGCTGATGTAAAACTGTTTTCGGAGTAGTATGCAAAATGATTACAGACAGACAGACAGGCATACAGGTACACACACACACGCATACATACATACATACATGCATGCATGCATGCATGCATGCATGCATGCATGCATGCATGCATACATACATACATACATACATACATACATACATACATACATACATACATACATACATACATACATACATACATACATACATACATACATACATACATACATACATACATACATACATGTACGTGTGTGTATAGCAATACTTTATTAGTTATAGATATCCATGTACTTAGCAATATCAATCAAGTTTCGAAATTAGTATTAATGATTATGTTCATTCACTCCTTCATTGATTCCTTCATTGATTCGTTCATTGATTCGTTCATTGATTCATTCATAAATGAATCGCATTTGCTCCTCATTAATTGATTTAAGTCACTGAAAGAAATGAACTCTTTAAATCAAATGTAAATCTTTTCACAGTTTGGATTGAAACGAAATCCAAAAACATTCATTTGGTGTTTTTTAATTGCTATCCTAGCTATGTAAAACATTTAAAGGAACTGCTACGGGGTACAAAATTGGATATGCGTAGGGTCAGACTTGCTCTCATTCATGAGCAAAAACGTAATCCTCTTCAGCATCAACAACAAACACATTGCCCTTATTACGCCTTATCCACTGGGCCTGCACTGGCAGGAGAGCCTTCAAGAAGTATTCATCTGCTAAACATCTATGTGGATCACGGCTATCATCAATGCAGTGGCGTAGCGAGGGTCTTCAGCGCCCGGTGCAAGGTTCATATTTTTCGCACCCGCCCCACCCCCACCCCCCGGCATAGCGGAGAGTAATTGGCGCCCGGGGATAAGGTATACATTTTACGCCCCCAGTATCACTGAAACATAGGAAAACAGTAGTCAATACTGAATGCAACATAATAATACAGTCATCATAGAAAGGCAATTTAAGGCTAATAAATTTTAACTGCAACAACCACAACAAAAATGTTACCAACAGTTAGTGACTTAGTCTTCTTCCGGCGCCCCCTATGACGGCGCTCGGTGCAACTTGCACACCCTCTAGCTACGCCACTGTATCAATGAACCGCAGTGACGTCACTAGTGTTGGTGTCACCCTGTGCGGTAACTCATGGTGTCACCCCATAGACCTCATTCTGTAACATACCATACAAAAACTTTATAGACAGTCATTTTGGTGTCACCCCCTCTGATGGTGTCACCCGGTGAGGTCCGCACCCCCCTAGCAACGCCACTGTGATCGGTTATCCGCTTATGAAATCCGACTAGACCGAGCAGTGTGTGCTCTGTAAAATTTGCATTTTTTTTTCATTTTGGTGTCACCCCTCTGAGATGGTGTCATCCGGTGCGGTCCGCACCCCCACCCCCGACCCCCGCACCCCCTAGCGACGCCACTGATGAACCGTGTTAAATACAGGTGTATACGTGCCATCAGACCTCTGTATGTTTCGTTAGCATCCCCCCAATACTAACTGGCTAAAATATTCGTGAGGTCTTCTCACAAAACTATTTATTAGAGCCTTTCTTAGCTCAACATAGCTCATGCTTGTTTACTGTGCTACCTCTCTTGCCTCTCCTGCTAGCAGCGTTCTCAAGGGTTTTCGTTTCTTCGCCCCCATTTTGCATGATTAGCTACGGTGTCAAATTCTGAGAGAAATGTAAGAATATCTTTATTCGCTTGATGATTGTAAGTTTTAAGTTTGACTTTGAATGGAAAGATGTCGTTCTTTTTCTTGTTCGTTTGTTTGATTAGGATTTTGTAACGTAGCTTTGACAATTTTTCAGTCATATTGCTACGATGTCTGCAGTAAGGCAGTTATAGCGATGTCTAGCACTGGGGCATCATGCAGCATACATGAAAAATGATGTCCCGCCCAGTAAGTAATTTTATCCTGACATGAGGCCGACCAGTCATAACACTAACCTCTTAACGCTGAGCGCCAACCGAGGCAGCTGTTAGTACCTTTTTGTAAGTCTTTGGTATGATTCGGCCGGGGATCGAACCCACGACATCCCGTTTCCGCGGCGGACGTTCTAACCACTAGGCCACCGGAGCGGTTTATGCCGTTCTTTTAATCGTCTTTCTGATGTTTAACTTTTTCTATCTCTAACTCCAGCTCTTTAAGTCTAAGATTGTGTTCTATTCGCAACTTCTCTCTTTCAATGTCTAACTTTTGTCTGTCAATTACGCATTCCCTCTCTAACTGCAACCGGTCATGTTCAATGTGCTTGTTGTTGTCCTTATATGTTTTAGTTTGCTCTGTATTTTCTTTAGTTTTCTTACCGGATGCTCCGCCTCTATTTCCGTGTTATCTGCTTCTTCACCACTTAAGTCTCATTGAATATCTGTAAAACTGCATCAACTTTGTTTCTTGTTTCCTTCTGGTTCGATCCACTGCAATGCTGTGCTCTTCAACAATCGTTCATACTTCCTCATCGATAATGCTACCTTGGGTCGCCATTTTAATCCCTAATTGGTTATCACTGGCTTAACAAGGCAAAGTTACAGAGTATATCATATAACAATCTGCAGCTACACTACTCAGAAAAAAATTTGGACGTTATGATGTTTCAATGTTATCTCCAAATTTCCAACAACTTTGCTATCCCACCGCTGCCAGCAAAACTGTTACGGGGTATAAACGTTGCAAGCAATAACATACAACACAAAGTAGATTCCCAATCAATTTTTAATGTAGAACCAAGCTAGGACTCAGGACGACTGCTCTTTACGAAGAACAAATTGATGGTTTTACACACACACACACACACACACACACACACAATAGTTTATCCAAACAACATTGGTGACAAACAAGACTACAACTCAGAATCTTTATCAGTATCAGATGAAAACTTGGTTCTAACATTACCGTATCTGACTGCTTAAAATCATTTAAACTACCATATACACTAATGCCTCTTGTGTCAATGATAATCAACATTCTTACAATAAATTGGAGGGAAATGTTAAGCATTGATGTGACAGCATCACGAACAATGGAAAATTTTCCAACAATTAACTTTTTAATTTCATTAACATCAATTCACTTATTGCCAGGTAAATTCTAGAACACATAATGAATAATACTAAAAACTTCTCTGGGTTCAAAATTGTTCTTTTAAAAAGAAAATCTAAGCAAGAACAAGAAATTGGTACACCGTAAAAAGCATGAAAACAATAGTTAATTAATCTGAACTAAGTTTAAACATATCAAAAGTCTCTGGATATATATATATATATATATATATATATATATATATATATATATATATATATATATATATATATATATATATATATATATATATATATATATATATATATATATATATGAGAGAGAGAGAGAGAGAGAGAGAGAGAGGCGCCAAATGTTTTCTCTCGCTTTCTTTCTTCATGTTGTTGTTATAAAGAAAAAGAGGGTCGTTTAATTGCTCCAGAGCAATACAGTGATAACACGATAGGCCAAATCCTTATCGGAGAGTACAACTGTTCTTTCTAATTTATTAATGTGAAAGGTATGCTAATTATTTTTAGTTGTGACCAATCATGAAAATGTATAGTCGGTTGTTGTCGATCAATTTGTGTAAGTGAAAGTAAGACAAATGCATACGTGCACACTATTGTGTCAGATTGAGATGTTAGACCGTGCACTGTCATCTGTCAATGCTGAGATGTTAGAAAGTGCACTGTCATCTGTCAATGCTGAGATGTTAGACCGTGCACTGTCATCTGTCAATGCTGAGATGTTAGATCGTGCACTGTCATCTGTCAATGCTGAGAGGTTAGACCGTGCACTGTCATCTGTCAATATTGAGATGTTAGACCGTGCACTGTCATCTGTCAATGCTGTGTGCAATCATACATTGGCGGTTCGAGGACAGCCTATTGTTTATTGTAGGAATTCGTACCAATCTAAGGAAAAGTTTACATTTAATAACCATGCAGTATATCTGAGGAAATATGTCATACGCAAATCAGGATTCATAATTATTATTGGGCCACAATAACGACACATTTAGATCATGTCACCTAATTTTACACCGAAGTATGAATTTCTTTCCAATCACCAAAAATTGAAACATTCGATATGGTCACTGTCCTTAGAAATTAGTTTTGCTAAAATGTACATAATTCATACAATCAGTCCTGTGGAATAAAACCAAATATAAATTAATAGGGACGCATACAAAAGTAGAAAAAGAAAGGTAAGGAAGGAAAGATAGAAAGAAAACGATATAATTTCTGGTATTAACGAACTCATGTGATAAAGGTTAATTGTGCAGCAGTAGGTTATCAGAGAAATCTAACACCATATTCTTGCTAAACCACGTATCTCGCTGCGCCATATTTCACCCATCTGATGGACAATTACTGGAACTATCCGCATGACTTATTCAGATAACAAGATGTCCCTATCAGCTAAATATTCCAAGGTCTATTACCCACAATTCCGAGTCCCTTGACGTTTGAACATTTGGACCTCCGGGCTCGAGTTTTTTAGAGTCTGGATGACAAAGTTTGTTCAGGTCCTTTCTTAATTATGATGACAATATCCATTAAGACCTCGCAGTCTATTGTATTTGGAGAGCTACACATAATGAAACGAGAAATGCTGAACTAACCAGCTGCCGATGAGTTTCAGTGGCCGATTGGGTTTCCGACTAAAAGTCGCTCACCAAAGACAACTACGAGTAAGCATCACAGATGGGCTGAGCACCATCAAGGGCGCAAAGCGGAATAATCAAGCAGTTTCGCCCTGGTGGAATAGAGATGTACCGTTATTGAATTCTTGACAGCTGAAATAAAAAGTATTGAAATGGGAAGAGGCGTCACCCAACATGGCATACATAATGGTTTATTATTGGAAGTTTTCTTTTTACATGTACTCGTGAAACCCTTTGGTGTTTAGCTAAAAGATTTACGCAAACAAATTACATCTTCTAAGATCGCACGGACATATTTTATTAATCTCCACTCATAAATTCTTCGTGTTTCTTACTTTACATTTCTTTTCTATTATAAATACATAGGCGTGTTTATTCATAAATCATTCACTTGCCGTTTCCAATCAGTTTTGTAATATTTAGATGGCCGGGTCATGTGATTAAAAAAAACTATTAATTATAAAACAAAAATAGCACGTTTTTGTACCTGTTCAAAGGCTGTATACATTTTGGACCTAGCACGATGTATATTTTCCAATATATGCTCAGTGATAAACATGTATATCATGCTCGTATTTACATCGTTGTACAGTAGTTGTACTCATTTCGTGTTAGGTCTACTATCAACTTTATGCTGTTGTCCAGCTGGATTATGCATTTTTGACTAGTAGCATTCATGATGTTTTGTATCTGATATGTTTTCTGCATGGTCGTATGTTTTCCAGTTTCATGGTATTGTTATTTGTTTTTCTGCAGTGTAGTCATATCATGATAGTTGTTGTAAAGGGCTTAGAGCTTCTAAAGATTAGGTGCGTTACAAAGTCCTCATTATTATTATTATTATTATTATTATTATTAGTAGTAGTAGTAGTAGTAGTAGTAGTAGTAGTAGTAGTAGTAGTAGTAGTTGTAGTAGTAGTAGTATGTACAATGTACAATGTACATCATACTGACAGCAAATGATGAAAAATACAAATATGTCATAAAGCGGAAGAAGTAAAGGCAACTAGTGTTTTCAGAGTGATCAAGGAAAGGGAATCTATTCTAAGGTGTTTGTATTTCAGTGGTTATCAAGCATTTTCCTATAGTATTCATGATAACACTTTCCTTTTCGTTCAGGTATATATTTTTTATTCTGTCCCATTTAATAGAGAAGATTATCATTAATAGATTAATAGAGAAGATTATCATTCTATGCTGCCATCGAACTTACCGTAGATATTTGCTCATCGCCCGGCCCCACCTTTATTCTCTGACCCATTTATTTATGTACAAGGCGCTCAAAACTAGAATGTCAGGAAAAAAACATTAGAAAGAAAGAAACAACATTTAATCTAATTGGTCCAATTTAATAGGCGAATTCGTATCTATTCTTATTCAATGTGTCCTGTTTGTTTAATAAGTGTTCTCAAAATTCTGATATTGCATTGATTTGAAAGACAAATTGTCCTCTCAAGACAAAATACACCTATATTGTGACAGAGTAAATTACAATTACGAACATATAAAGTTAAAAGTGATGTCTGGTTTGATATATATGTCTTTTTTCGAGTTAATTTCATGAGTGATAATTCATAATATATTGTGTTAAATTCAAACAATTGTAGTATAGTGTATGTGAAAAATAAGGGGATTTACTCCAAGGGCAAACAAGAGCCACCGCAAAGTCCCTTAGTTTTAGGTTATACCGAACCTGTTCCATAAGTATGTATGAAATTACGGAGTCAAATGTCATTACTCTATTTTTGACGTATTCATATCAATATGACTGATTACTCGCATATTTCTCAAACGTGATCAATACATCTGATAAGCTTAATTGTAGTTCTAATATCAGAATGTTATTCAATAGCAATACTTACGTTGTCAGGCTTAAAAGGTACTATTGCACATGTCTATCCTACATAAGTAGTATCAAGTTTGAAGTGCCAACAATTTAACAAAACGGCGGGTGGGAGGTAGGAGGCCTTGTTTGAACTAAATGTATGAAATTCTTCAGTTCAGTGGAAGTGATATTAATAATTAATAGTACGAAAGTTCATTTGTAACAAATGCTCTTACAAATGTGTTTCCAACCCACTTCATATAGTTCTCTAGTCAGTAATACTCACCCTGGTCTTTCTGCGTGTTTTTTTTTTTACTATTAGTAAAACACAACAACTTATACGAGTAATAACCAACATTGTGTATGAGTAATATTCAACATTTTATTTGAGTAATATTCAACATTTTATATTAGTAATATTCAACATTTTATATGAGTAATATTCAACATTTTATATGAGTAATATTCAACATTTTATATGAGTAATATTCAACATTTTATATGAGTAATATTCAACATTTTATATTAGTAATATTCAACATTTTATATGAGTAATATTCAACATTTTATATGAGTAATATTCAACATTTTATATGAGTAATATTCAACATTTTATATGAGTAATATTCAACATTTTATATGAGTAATATTCAACATTTTATATGAGTAATATTCAACATTTTATATGAGTAATATTCAACATTTTATATGAGTAAAGTATATTATCACACACGAGTAACATCCAACATTTTATATAAGTAATATTCAACATTTTATATGAGTAATATTTGATATGAATAATATACACGAGTAATAACCAACATTTTATGAGTAATGTACATTATCATGCACGATAAATATCTAACATTGTATGTGAGTAATATTCAACATTTTAAATGAGTAATGTACATTATCATACACGAGTAATATCCAACATTTGAGTAATATCTAACTTTTTATGAGTAACATTCAACGTTTTAAATGAGTAATATTCAACATTTTATAACAATAATATCCAACATTTAATAAGACTAATATTCAACATTTTATATGACTAATATCCAACATTTTATAAGAGAAATATCTAACATTTTATATGACTAATATCCAACATTTTATAAGACTAATATCAAACATTGTATATGTTTAATATTTAACATTTTATATGAATAATATCGAACATTTTATATTAGTATTATTCAACATTTTATAAGACTAATATTCAACATTTTATGAGAAAAATCCAACATTTTATAAGAGAAATATCCAACATTTTATATTAGTAATATTCAAAATTTTATATTGGTAATATTCAACATTTTATATGAGTAATTTCCAACATTTTATATGAGTAATATTCAACATTTTATATGAGAAATATCCAACATTTTATATTAGTAATATTCAACATTTTATATTAGTAATATTCAACATTTTGTATGAGTAATTTCCAACATTTTATATGAGTAATATTCAACATTTTATATGAGAAATATCCAACATTTTATATTAGTAATATTCAACATTTTATATGAGTAATATTCAACATTTTATATGAGAAATATCCAACATTTTATAAGACTAATATCCAACATTTTATATGAGTAATTTCCAACATTTTATATTGGTAATATTCAACATTTTATATGAGAAATATCCAGCATTTTATAAGAGTAATGTTAATTATCAGACACGAGTAATATCCGACATCTTTCATAAGTAATGCACATTATCATACGTGAGTAATATATAGCATCTTAGATTAGTAATATACAGCATCATTTTACATGAGTAATATACAACATTATACATGAGTAATATACAACATTATACATGAGTAATATACATCATCTTAAATGAGTAATATACAGCTGCTTATGTGAGTAGTATATATCATCTTACGTGAATAAAAATATACAGCATTTTACCTGAGTAATATACAACATCTTACATGAGTAATATACAGCATCTTACCTGAGTAATGTACAGCATTTTACCTGAGTAATATACAGCATCTTACATGCATAATATACAGCATCTTAACACGAATACTCTTATTTTTAGACACAATTTATCCTAAGATAATTGATAAATTCCGAATCATGGCGAACAAACGTTAGCATCTTTATAATTGAATGACAAAATGTTCTTCATTAAACTGCTTTATGGTATAGTGCATTGTTATCGAATGACAACATAGTACTTCAGACAAAACATTTTTTTTAACATCAAGTCATGACGTCATTGTTATGCAGCTTTTCGACCAAGATAACATAGCTATTGAGTGATACAAAAAATATCAGTCCTCCCAATCTTACGCCAAAAACTAATAACAAATTTAACTTTGGAGCAAAACAAATATTATTTTGTTCAGCGACGTCGCTAGGGTTGGTGTCACACAGTGTGGTAAACTGATGGTGCCACCCCTCCAGACTTCCACCATGGATTTCTTCTTCTTAAAATAAGTGTGTGCTCTGTAAAATTTGCAATTTTTCATTTTGGTGTCACCCCTCTAAGATGGTATCACCCGGTGCGGTCCGCACCCCCCGCATCCCCTTAGCGACGCCACTGAATTTTGTTTAGTTCTGCTGAATACTTGTTGATACAATGGAATATCGTATCGTATTGTCTCCTATCTATCTATCTATCTATCTATCTATCTATCTATCTATCTATCTATCTATCTATCTATCTATCTATCTATCTATCCATCCATCCATCCATCCATCCATCCATCCATCCATCCATCCATCCATCCATCCATCCATCCATCTATCTATCTATCTATCTATCTATCTATCTATCTATCTATCTATCTATCTATCTATCTATCTATCTATCAGCCATAAAGAAAATGTAATTGATCTGTGTACCCCCACCATCAAAGAAATATTTATATATTACTTTTAGCATAGACATTTTGAAAGACTGGTGCTCCATAGCTTTAAAAAAAATATCTATCGGAATAAACTATCTACAGCAAAAGCGTGTTTTAGTGATATTGTGACATTGTTGATAAAAATATTTGTAATTTTATAAATTGTAGTGATTTTATATTCAGATAAATTAATTCTTTCATATGTTTTTCAAGCATGCGAAATTCTCTCTGTCAATGAACAGAAACAAAGGCGTGTTCTGCTGTGACGCATTTATTTGAAGTTCTTATACAGAGTTTTGATAAGAATTTCTTTTTTACTTCCCGTTCTCATATTTATTTTCTACCTAAAAGAGGTCACCCAATCATGGAAAGAAAAACAAAAGGTGAAATATTCTCTATAACAGTCTATTTCAATTTCCAGATATTAATTTTGTTTGATTTTATGATGAACATGGATTAATAAATCTAAATATTAAGTTTCTTTGGTTTTATGTTGAATATCGTTGATAAATCTAGATATTATGTTTCTTTGGTTTTATGTTGAATATCGTTGATAAATCTAGATGATGAAACCCTAGTATAGGAATACTTTTTTTTTAATGCTTTACATAGAAAATTGCCAATAAAACAGCGAGTAATAGATGATTGGCATCCATGATTATACATTGTATGTGTACAAAAGAGTGGAAATTATCAATCTTTAATTGCGTTTATAATATTACATCTCTCTCTCTCTCTCTCTCTCTCTCTCTCTCTCTCTCTCTCTCTCTCTCTCTCTCTCTCTCTCTCATTTGTGCAGTCTATTCAAGATTCATAGATAAGTAACACAACACAAAAATATGGGTTCTGTGAGTTGGAAGAGTTTTGTTTTATCAAGAACATAGTATGATCATGTACATGAGGACCGTTACATCTTTATACTTTATGACCATTATACGTTGTTTTTTTTTAAGTATTTAAATTAGAATGACTTTTATTTACAACTGATATTATAGATCTGCATTTAACTTCATACGAGTTTAAAGAGAGAAAATATATAAAGTTCATATAAAAATATGCTTATACTTATATATTTTGAACACACACACACACTTTTTATATATATATATATATATATATATATATATATATATATATATATATATATATATATATATATATATATATATATATATATATATATATATATATATATGTGTGTGTGTGTGTGTGTGTGTGTCTGTGTGTCTGTGTGTATAAATCTAAACAATTTTCTAAATAGTTGTTATATTTATGCTAGGCATATTTTATGGTAAGGTAATTTCAGAATCTCAACATAATTTTCGTTATCATGGACGAGGAATATAACAAGTTCGTTATTAATCAAATGGAATACTAATCTTGCTCATCATAGCTGATAATATTATGTTTTGTTTTCAATAGAAATATAATTGACTGCAAACTTATTTTATATGGCTGTTTTGAAAATAGAATGTACGGAAAATTTTGCCTTTATCCGCCTCAAATCTAGTTTTACTGACAGTCAACATAAACTAAGTCAAATTAAAATCATCTAAGTTAATTTTTTGGGCACAAATATCCCTTCAAAGAATATTCACATTTCAGAAAACTTTCATGCCTAAGTTGAAGCGTGCATTATTGTTTTAAAAAATAACAACTGCATAAATTTAATTAATTTTATTTTTTAAACGCTTGCAAATGTTTCAGTTTGCTACAATAATTATCTTGCAATAAACATAATGTAATAAATATAATGTAATAAACATAATGTAATAAATATAGTTTATACCAGTTTTTCTCGTTAATTCGTAGTTAAAGCAAACAATTACATTCTTTAAAATCAGCATCAATGTCGTCGTTGCGTGTCAGTCTTTTATATTTCGTACAGGCATTAATTGGTTTTAGTAAATGATACCGTGTACACATAATTTGTATGTTGCGTGTCAGTCTTTTATATTTCGTACAGGCATTAATTGGTTTTAGTAAATCATACAGTGTACACATAATTTGTATGTTGCGTGTAAGTTACATTTTGTAAGACTATTCTATGTTTATTTGTACAACTTACCTAATTTTATTGCATTTTTTTTAATTTGTAAATTCCATTCAACTTTGCATGCAAATTACGTTAACTGAGAATGAAATGAAAAACTTGCCTATTGCAAAATATATCGCCATAAACATTAAGTATTATAATACTGCGGCAAACAAAAGCTACCAATGTAAATAGTTGCGATAGAAAGCATGAGAAAACTAATTTATCCAAAATAATATTATACTGATAAACAAAATACAACTATTGTCCTTCATGCTGGTCTCGGAAAGGTAGTTCTATTCACGAAACTCGACGTAATAAGGAAAATCTTTTTATATAAATATACCACATACCAAATAGTATTTCTCTGTTAAGACTTTACAGTATAGAAAGAGTATTGAAGACCGAAAGTTACAAGTTTTACGTAAGTTTCTGAAAGAACAAAATTACATTTGAATCAAGCAGGTATTTAGCCTGAAGTAAGCAGTATCTGTAGACAATTATATTTGTCATTCAATAGAAGATACGAATTGAGACTAAAGTAATTTTCACACACCCAGCACTAACAATTCCTCAAAATTAATGTTATAACGTGATAGAAATAGGGAATCAATACGGAAATATTCAAACGTGTTTAACCACCATTTTCAAGGATAACCAAATTGCCTAGCTGTGCCCGAGATTTTTCAATCTCCCAGCGTAGCAGCGCTACTGGGAAATCTCAAATTGAATTTTGTAAATGTCGCTTGAGTATGTCGTTTTTGGTCTTTCTCTGCTGTCAATGAATTTTTATATGCCATTAGTGTAACATCTTCTCAAGTCCGCGATCTTTACCCATTAGTGACTCCGTCAGTTCTAATCAAAATTCCACTTCCCTCGAGCCCTTAGAGAATGTTAGAGAATAGTTGTTATTCTTTAGCATGGGTCTGCCAGTTCTTTCGTATAGTAGAGAGGTAGTTTCTATTCATGCATTGCTAGGAAACTCATTACACATGTAAATCAGTATTTTCAAAGGGAAATGAAGAACCACTTCGAGAGTCCAGAAGCTGCAAGCGTGGTCTAAAATTTTGAAAACTAAAGTTTTTAAATTGAAGTTGAGGAAATGTAATTGTCACACATAATCTTTATCAATACTTCCATGCTGACAAGCGTGGCAAATTACGTATAGAAATATGTATAAATACTGTCATGCTACCAAACATTGTAAATTACGGGTAGAAATATGTATAATTACTGTCTTGTTATCCAAGCATTGTAAATTACGGGTAGAAATATGTATCCATGCTGGCATGTTAGCAAGTTAGACTTTTAGATAAAACATAGCAATTCGATATGTATGTATGTATGTATGTATGTATGTATGTATGTATGTATGTATGTATGTATGTATGTATGTATGTATGTATGTATGTTCATTCACTCAGTCAATTTATATGGTTACGAGTATATGCTCTTTATGTAAGTAACAGACAAGAGAGACAAGCAACACATTTTTTAAAATTCAAAATGTGCTGATGTCCGTTCGTATCGTGTTTTGGTACCAACATACTTTTCTTGAAACACAGTAACATAATTCCAGTTCTGAAATCACATTAAATCCGAGTGAATATCTCTGTCCATGAAAAGTATTGTTTTGATGAGAGTTCTTTATTTCGGAAGAAAAAAAATTCATTGAATTAAATATTTAAAACAAATAAATTCCAGCCTAAAAGAACTTCTGGACACAACAATAAAATAAAAGTGATTCTACTAGATCTTAAAACACCATTAAATAACCTTTCTAATAACACGATTATATAGTCTCCTACTTAACCATAGGCCAAATATAACATTTTCTGACAAGAAGCCTTACCTAATTAGAAAAAAACTGTCTTGGATTTTTTTTTAGTGTTTACAGAATAGAATGTTACTTATTATTAGAATGTCTATTACTAATATTATGATGGACTATGTCAGGTTTACGAGTTAATATGTAGGAGAATTACAATAATCTAAACTCAAACATGTATATAATATTTTAGGTATGTATTAGTTGTTTACATAATAATAATTTAAAAAAAAATAACTCGATCATTCAGGTCAAATAGAAGAAAAATAACTAGATTTGGAACACAGTTGAGTCCATACAATGTAAGATAGATAGATAGATAGATAGATAGATAGATAGATAGATAGATAGATAGATAGATAGATAGATAGATAGATAGATAGATAGATAGATAGATAGATAGATAGATAGATAGATAGATAATTAAATAATTAAATAAGTAGGTGGATGGTTAGATCTGTAGATAAACAAAATGGATAGATTTGTTATAGATCAATAAATATAATTTCTTTTTTAATATAGCAAGAAATAACTTACATGGTTTGCATCATTAGAAAATTAACTGAATTTTAAGGCAGTTAATTTAACTTTTCACTAATCATGAAGAAAAATTAGTTTATTTATCAATTATACTTAGTTTAGTGTATGTATTTCATCAATACAGAAAATATCTGTTATCAATTAATGTTTAAAAACTGACTGCATAACACCTTTTCAAGTATGCATGTAGGAAAAGCCACGTTTTCTTGTATACAATAATTACAAGATATTTCTTTGCATTAGACTTTTATTTCCGTGAAACAAACACAACTTGCTGATTTTCGCACCATATTTTTTCTTTTATTTACAGGTACGATTGAACATAATTCATGTTTCATTTTATGACATATCGGGATATATCGGTGTTTTTTTTCTTTCTTTTCTTCTTCCCTTTAATCACTAGAACCATATGAGTACCAAAGCCGCTACATTTAGAAGGGAATGTTTTAATAAATTTTGAACCACCGAGGGGTACAGGTACTCTGTTACGGTGCCTATTATTATTATTATTATTATTATTATTATTATTATTACGAAATCACTCAATTCTTCATCATTACGATTTAATCTTTCTCCCTCGAGTGTTAACAAAAATTAAAACTTTTTTACGATACAATTCTTCCATTTTTAAAACATTTTTTTCCGTGTTTGATCGAATCCCATTTTCATAGTGTTCGTTTGTTTGTTGATCATGAGTATTAATGATCCGATGCAATCCATATCTAACATGATTCCATAATAAATGTAACGTGATCTTCGTGTTGAATTTTCCGTGATTGTATTATGACGAACAATGCAACATTTATTCATCTTTGTAAAAAAAAAAGGCAACAATCCAAAACAAAACAAAGCGAAACCAATGAATTGCGTGCCATCATTAATATATTTATTTATTTTTAAAATAGATACGCGTATGTTAATTGAGAGTCTAAATTTTCTTTTCTTCTTTTTAAAATGCGTTCTTAGGAAAATATCGAAAAATTTGGATTTTCATGTGCCCATAGTTTCACTAGTCTGCCGTATGTATCTGTGTAGAACACAAATCGGATTCTGATCAGTGAAGACCATGATTGGTCGGTAGATGAAAGACTGCTATACTATTTCTACATACCATTGCCAGCGAGCAACGTAGACCCTGATCTACCTTTGAATTATGTGCAGGCAGATTTTGGTCACCGTTCTTTAGATATGTGTGCTCTTTAAACACGTGCGCAATTGTTGATGCATGTATGATTTATATACCGAGTTATGCAACCATTTTTGATTTTCTTCCCATTTAAATCATGTCGTCATTTATAATTTGTGCCTAGCAACTATGATTCCCTTACAACACTAAAGTAACCGAAATCCAATGTATGAGCATCAAACGACAAAACCTTTCGTTGGAATGTATGGCAATAACATTTGTATCCAATACATTTCAATATATTTAAGTTCCGCACGTGTTAATCGCATGCGTAACCGATGCCTATTTATGAGTGTTTCCCAAAATACTTGAGTCGGGGGAATCATGGAATGAATTGGAGGCAGGTGGCGAACTTATACTGTTAACTTGTTTGATGGGGCTTGTTACAAAAGAATTAATTGAAATTCGAAATGATATCCCAACAACTATGAAACACCGATTTGTCCAATAATTCAATTACATTGACGGTCTTCAAAATGAATAGACCTTCGTCTAGTTCCCATTTCCATAGTCTTCGTGATTTCATTTCCAGTGTTCTCTGCATGCAAATTTTAAAAGCAATAGAGGATGAGGGAAAATAGCCTTTTCCTGCGTTTACAGTCTTGCACGCCAAATTAAAGATGGCAAAGTTGGTTGAGCCTCTAGGTTCATTTAGCACAGTCTTGGAATGCGGACCCGTGTTAGTGCAATGAAATAATTACTGAAATCAATTCCGTTGGTATGGAAAGCAGGCAAGTGTAAGAGTTTCTTGATACAGATGTCTGGAATGAACCTCGAGTGTTGATTAACGTCGACCCCAAAACTTTTTTTAAATCAACAGCGTTCATCGTCCAGGAGAAGATACTGGAATCAATCCTCAGTCGCAGTGCACAATCAGAAAAAAATTTAGTATGTAGATTTGGTGTGCACTAGGGCGTAAGTTGTGTGCAACACACGGTGTAAGCTTGTTAAGAAAATTAGCATTCTTTAGGAAAGAAAGAGGTCAATGTTAGCTCAAGTCGACATAGAATATAGTGACGAATGCGAGTGAAAATGTATTGCTGATTATGAATGAGGGGCAAAGGGGTGTATTATAAAGTATGTATTCAGTATACCTCATTTATATACAATGAAGATCACATTAAGTTATGATTCTTTTCATGTTGGGGAATTAAATATTTTGATTTTTCTAATATTGGTACCCATGAGTAACGTTAGTAGGCATACGCTCCGTGTGCTAAGTCACTCATCTCAGCATTATCTACACTCTATTTTCGTACTTATATCTTTGGTAAAACTAATGTCCTCTTCAAGACCTAAAATGTTACTGGCCTTGACGGGTTTATCTGAAACTTTCTTTGTGCATAGTGTGTGTGTGTGTGTGTGTGTGTGAGAGAGAGAGAGAGAGAGAGAGAGAGAGAGAGAGAGAGAGAGAGAGAGAGAGAGAGAGAGAGAGAGAGGGTGTGTTTGTGATGTAGACTAATGAAAGTTCGTTAATAAAAAAAATCGGAGAGAAAAAATGATATTGTGCTAAAGACGGATATAACGTATATAATTAGTAGAAGGAAGACGATAAGGTGACCCAGTAGTTCAGCTCACAGAGCGGTCCGATTCGTAATCCGAGGGTAGCGGGATACCCGATATTCGATACCCGCCCTGTTCATCTGTCCAAGTCTGTCGTTGAGAAAGGCACTAATAATAATAATAATAATAATAATAATAATAATAATAATAATAATAATAATAATAATAATACTTAGTTATTATTATTATTATTATTATTATTATTATCATTATTATTATTATTATTATTATTATTATTATTATTATAGTGAAAATTAAGTAATTCTGATTCATTCCGTGTATTTGTCTCTATGTCACAAACTTAAAATTAGGTGTCAGCAATTTCGCGATGGCTGCCGACATCTGACAGATAACAGTTGAAGAGGATGGAATATTTTCCATGTCTCATATGTATACGATTAATTATGTAATAACCAAGTCTGAATAACGTTTTTGGTTTTACGAGTACCGAGAATATTTGTAAACATACAGGGTCGTTATCACTATCTGACTGATCATACATATTGTTCGGCATATGGCAGCGAGGGTGCCCACCTAAAAGACATTTATAGTGTATGCAAATGTCAAAAACACTTTGTCGTGGAAGAAGGTTCTACAAAGCAAGTAAAGATCTTTAGTTGGTGAATTGGCTGACGATCTTTCTTTCCCGAAGGAATAGAGGCAGTAGACTTCTAAAGCCTTTAATTGGCTATTTCAATTCCCATTATAGGCATATTGAATTTCTGAATCTTTTAAATTAGGGTTTATTGTAGCTGAAAATAATAACCAGGGGCATATCGAATAATTCCGTTTTTGGAGAAAGACACCGATGCGACTCTTTCTTTTATTAGAGAATAGTGGTTTGCCTGTTTCCATCAAACAGAACATGGGGTGTTATGGATATATATATATATATATATATATATATATATATATATATATATATATATATATATATATATATATATATATATATATATATATATATATATGTGTGTGTGTGTGTATGTATGTATGTATGTATGTATGTATGTATGTGTGTGTGTGTGTGTGTGTGTGTGTGTGTGTGTGTGTGTGTGTGTGCGTGCGTGCGTGCGTGCGTGCGTGCGTGCGTGTGTGTGTGTGGAAATATTTATACCAATGAAATGCGTTCGGCATATAATAATATATTATATTTTTAACGTATTTTGTAATACATTATGAATCGTAAACTGGTTGGATTAAAGGATTAGCTCTACCAAAGAAAATAGTTAAAACAAATTCAAAGGATGAAAAGTATCTTGTGATAATGATGAAAATACTTATTTTTACACATCAATTGATGAAATAAATGTCTGTTATCTTCCATGCAAAAATTTCAGTTCAATTGAAAACAAGAACGAAGACTTTTACAAGTCGATATATTTCGTGTAATATCAATGCCGGGGCACTGCATATGGGAAATTAATGACAAGTTTCACGCATGTGATATTGACCCATTTATTCATAGTGACGTTTATTTGTGCTTTATTTGGTTGTTTGCTTCGTGGATTTCTGCAGAGGAAATTATCAACGAATAGTTAATTGGTTTAAAGAAGTTTTCAGACTGTGATGCTACATCACAATGAAATAAAGTTGAAAGCAAACACACGGAGAATGACAGTTTTTGCGTACATGTCCACAGGTACCATAGGAGGCTGAGGTTTTAAAAGAGAAACTCAACAGTATTTAAATCAAACAATTTTAGTTGTATTTTTTTTTTCGAGCACATTTTGGGTAGGGTAAAGAATGAAATCTGCGAAAGAAGTCATTCAATTAATTACACGTGTTCTATGTCATTATTTACTGACCGCTTCGGTGGCCTATGTGATTAGAGCGTCCGCATTGGGTGAGGAGGTCGCAGGTTCGATCCCCGGCTGAGTCATGCCAAAGACTTATAACGATTGTAACTAACAGCTGCCTCATTTGGCGCTCAATATTGTCAGGATAATGTGACTAGATGAGACGTTTTGCTACGTCTGCGGCATGATGTCCCAGTGATAGAAATAACTAAAGACCGCCACACACCATAGCGATATGATTGGAAAATTGTTACATATATATATGTAAACGCACACGGACAGGCACTCTATCGAAAAGAATGCCAAACTGAAGAAAACTTGTTTATATGTCTGTTACTTAAATACTGTCTGATTTTGGACGCTTAAAATATATTTTAAAATTTTGAAATCCGGGCACTAATTTTTTAAATTTATTTCCAGGTTTGGTTTCAAAACCGACGAGCAAAGTATAGAAAACAAGAGAAACAACTGGCCAAATCATTATCCCCTGTCATCCCTACCTGTAATGGCATGATGCGAAATATCTACCAGACCAGCACCAGACCTTACGGCACCTATCCGACCCACGGAAACATGAACACGGCGATGTCCCGATACCCACAAATGAACTCCGCATACAACCCAGTAGCACAGTTTTCCCCCATGAACACCATGTCTTCCTCCAATGCGATGTCTATGCCACGCCAGATACAGCAATTTCCCATGACCTCAGACTACAACTTGGTGAGTGCCAATGGCCCATTTTCTCAGGTTCGTCCGTTTACTAATTTTAAATAATACAATATTAACATATCTTTCAAATAAATATACCTTTAACAAAATCTAGTCTGATGAAGTCTATGACAGGAAGTTAATATTATCATAATTATGGTATTTTTTTAAAATGATATAATTTCTTTACACCATATATGCCCGATATTGCATCAATTTGTATGCTGTAATTTTTATTATTATTAAAGAACGTTTAATATGTAGTCATAATTAATGGAAAGTATTGAATATAAGAGTATATGATACAGAACATTTAATTAAAATGACAAATAATATACAAATATAGTGTTGACATCTTTAAAAAAAAAAGTAGTACTGAAAAAAGAATACATATCTTTATACTAGAAACATTTTGTTATCATGTCTTGGTAAATTTAAAATATTTTCATCGTTGTTTTTTTTTTCAGGAAACACACGAGGATGACTGGTATAACAAGAGTTTGACAGCACTTCGTATGAACAACGCCCATCCAGGACTCGGCAATCATATGTTGCAGTACCAGGCATAGAAGAATTATAGCGAGTTGCATTACTCATCCATCATGCAACTGTCGTACTTACTTATATACTTGCTCATACGTTTTGTCCAATTGCAAACAACAGACCCTGATCTGCTGCTAAATAATGTGCTATCAGATAATGATCCATACTGTTAGCTCTACTAATTACTCTAATAAATTGCGTATGACCCAGGACTGCCGGTGCATTATACAAATGCAGATATGGGTCTGTATAGTTTGTGGAATGGCTTGACATATAAGCGAATAATTTTAGTATAGACAATGGATTGTCTCGAAAAGTGAATTCCAGGAACTGTGGTTAAATTATAAACGAGATGTTTTAATTTTCAGACAAAACAGCATTCACAATAATTGATATATAAAAGTCAATAAAAAATTTTGCAAGATTAATTGCAAACAGGTTATTGAAGTAAAATGGTCTCAGGTTTTTGAATTTTACAGAATAAGCTGAGAGTTTAAAATGGTCAGTTGCAAAGAACTCATATTTGAATCCATTGGGTAAAAGGCCATACCCATGCATGGCATTCTTAATGAGAAGTCGCTCATGTACGAGTAGGATGGAGAAAAAAAAAGGATTGGCATTCTTTGGTTCCATTATCTCCGTCATATAGTTCGCACAATGATAGTTATTGAATGACAGTATTTTGTCTCTGTATAGTCGATCTGAACAGAACAATTTGCTAAAATATGTGTATTCTATTTCTGTATAACCTCGTTATGTATTGGCTTGCATTCTGTAACAGTTTTTCACTTTTAAGAGGTTAAGAAACAAAACAGAACTATGTCACAGCAAATGTTTCTATCTCTGATTAGGCATAGAGTTTGTAGTATAAATTTGGTATAGCTTACCATATATACTATTTCATCAGATGAATCAAACTGCACAGACCTAGATCTGCCATCAATTAATGTTCCAGTAGATCTAGGTCTGTGCAGTTTGTTAGGAGAAATAAGTAGAACAAACAACATAGACCCTGATCTGTGTGCAATATACTAAAGCAGCTCAGGATCTTTGTTTGCAGTTTGACTTATCAGTGAGTATATACGGTAATAAATCTAGATAAGCATTTAGTTTGTTCCAGATACACCACATACACACCATCATATGCATGTTTGAAAACAAGATTTGTCAATAATGCAAAACAAACGTGGCCTAAAGTGCTCTGCCTTACAGATCACTTCCATCTCACCTCGAACTGCGTGGGTTTTGAATCTCGGATTCGGCCAATGTGGGTATGTGAGAAAGCTTGCCAGTAGCTTCTCGTGGGTCTTTTTTTTTTTTTTCCGGGGTTTTACCGGATTCTTACTCCACCATTAATACTGGTCGCCATGTGTAGCCTATCTTGTGCTGAAAAATGGCATTAAACCTTACAACAACATAAACATGTAACTCAAATTGATGCAATAATATAAAATTTTACACAGGCGCTAATCAATTTGACAGCACAAGATTTAAACTCAAATGGCTAAGAATGTTCAAAGTTAATTCAATTTTTGGTCTTGAATAGTTTCAACTGAAATTTTAAAATGTATTAAAGAAGACATACATTCTATCAATGATATAATAAACTTAAATTTCGTTTTCAAATTTCTAATCTTATGAATACTTGCTTTATCTGGAGCCAAAATGTACATCAACAATTTCAATGTCATGTAATGCCACTAAAATGGGAGTAAATTGCTTTGCCCTTGGACATCACACATCATCTAACTTGGGCTAATCTGTTTGGGATTTTAATTTATAAATTTCTGGATGCAAACAATTTTATTGTCAAAGAAACAAATGGTGACAGTAAAAATAAACAAACCTCATCCTTAATAGCATCAACAAAGTGTTTATAACATTATTTTAAAAACCAGTTTTCAGAATGAATCCTTTACAAGAATCCCTATAGTTGTTCTTCGGGTAAAAGTAGTTTGTGGCATCACTAGACATAAGACTTAAAGCTCCAGCATGGTTTCATCATTGTTTTGAATATAAGATTCCAGCATGGTTTCATCATTGTTTTGAATATAAGATTCCAGCATGGTTTCATCATTGTTTTGAATATAAGATTCCAGCATGGTTTCATCATTGTTTTGAATATAAGATTCCAGCATGGTTTCATCATTGTTTTGAATATAAGATTCCAGCATGGTTTCATCATTGTTTTGAAAACAAGATTCCAGCATGGTTTCATCATTGTTTTGAAAACAAGATTCCAGCATGGTTTCATCATTGTTTTGAAAACAAGATTCCAGCATGGTTTCATCATTGTTTTGAAAACAAGATTCCAGCATGGTTTCATCATTGTTTTGAATATAAGATTCCAGAGAAGCTTGTACAGAAATGAACAAATATTGTCCAAAATCTAGCGTTTAATTTTATAAAAATATTAGCCACCTCCCATTTTTGAATAATTTAAAATTAGTCAATAGTAAAAATGTCCAACTACTATACACATTTTATCCATAGAAACAAATGAGCTGACATTAATGTTGAAGCCTAATTATGTACTGTCATTTCAGAATAATTAAGCTCAATGACACTACATTATTTGAGAGTTTTGATGTGTTATCTTTGCAGTGTTCACTTTCACTGTTACTACATATTGGAAAACGCTTTATCAAATAATTACCACAACAGTGCACAAATTGTTCATTTTGTACATATTCTGTTCTTTTAACTGTCAAAGTAGATCATGTTATAAGCCTAACATACCAACTATACCGTACATATCAACTATTCTGTACATATCAACTATACTGTACATAGCAACTATACTGTATATATAAATAAGATATTTATTTAGGTTCATGTTTTGTGCTGTTTAATGTGGTGTTCATTGTTTTAAAACAAATATATGTTCAATGCACAGAAAAATAAAGGCTAAATGCATCCTTTTCTCAAGTTTTCTTTTAACTTTAAGTGTAAAATATCAGTAATTTATTAGTTAATATATAGATGAAACACAAATTTAATCCAATGTAACTTGAGTGTAATATCATTCCATTACATTGTTTTTTTAGAAACAACGTATTGAAATTTTTCAATGGGAATTTGCAAGTCCACAGTACTTAATACATAAGCTCAACTATTGCTGTGGTGATGTGGATAGAGTTATATTTTCATTCTCATTGTTACAAAGCCATCGTAAGGAGGTCATAAATGAACCACCTAATAGCCGCCATGCTATAACGCAATGCAATTAAGGTCTAATTTTTTTTCACCATATAAAAATAATAAATGGAGTAGAAGGTAAAAAGGTGAGAAAACTGAAAATTATAACAATGTAACTACATGCATTGTTGTATGTCTCCAGAATTCAAATGAAAATTTTCATTGGACTGAACCATGGTGCCATAGATGACTCAGCACCAGATAGGACATCCAAGAGACAAGAACAGATACTTTGAAATAATGAAGACACAAAGAGGAGTTTTATCCAAGTATTTTTAAATGTGGAACAAAGTTTTGAACTGTGCTGCTCGTGCAGAAATTACTAAACTGTTAAAAAGACAAATATTATAGGAACTCCAGCAGTGTGGTAAATTTTAATACAATCTAGTATTGAGTTTCATATAACATGACACTTTTGGTGGCAAAATCTTGGAACATGATAGATGACTGGTCTGGATTTGGATATTGTACATAGTGTCCTGCCAAAGAAAGAACAATCATGGTTGTGAACATATACTACAAGGGAAAAATGAATGCACATATTGAAAACAGGAATAGGATATATCCTTCATGCCTATTGTATAACATATCATATGCACATATTGAAAACTGGAATTGGATATATCCTTCATGCCTATTGTAATAACATATCATATGCACATATTGAAAACAGGAATTGGATATATCCTTCATGCCTATTGTAATAACATATCATATGCACATATTGAAAACAGGAATTGGATATATCCTTCATGCCTATTGTAATAACATATCATATGCACATACTGAAAACAGGAATTGGATATATCCTTCATGCCTATTGTAATAACATATCATATGCACATATTGAAAACAGGAATTGGATATATCCTTCATGCCTATTGTAATAACATATCATATGCACATATTGAAAACAGGAATTGGATATATCCTTCATGCCTATTGTAATAACATATCATATGCACATATTGAAAACAGGAATTGGATATATCCTTCATGCCTATTGTAATAACATATCATATGCACATATTGAAAACAGAAATTGGATATATCCTTCATGCTTATTGTGGGGCCCCGAGTGGTCTAAAGCGCTGTCCATTACGGATCACTGTCATCTCACCTCTGTCTGCGTGGGTTTGAGTCTAAGATTCAGCTAATGTAGTTATGTGAGAAAGCTTGCCAGTAGCTTCTCATGGGTCGGTGGTTCTTTCCGGGGGTTTAAATAGGTTCTTCCTCCACCAATAATACTGGCCGCCATGTATAGCCTATATTGTGCTTAAAAATGGCGTTAAACCATAAGAAACAAAAAACAAATCATGCCTACTGTAATAGCATATCATATACACATATTGAAAACAGGAATTGGATATATCCTTCATGCCTATTGTAATAGCATATCATATGCACATATTGAAAACAGGAATTGGATATATCCTTCATGCCTATTGTAATAGCATATCATATGTTTGTTTGATTTTTAATGGCGCTCCAGCACACTTAGGCTATTTAGCGCTATACAATAGGTTGTATTTATACATGTTTAAAATTCTAAAAGGTTTTATATTGACTAGCGACATAGAAAACCAAATAGTTCAAAGTAAAATAGTAAGATGTTGGTAACAGTAAAATACGAAGATTCCCCATCAACAGGAGATGTAAATGGTGTATGTTGATGAAAAGATGTTGAAAATAAGAGGCCGTATTTGCATTAAATAAAAATATTCTAGGTGATGGCATATAAATTATAGTTTAAAATAAAGATTTACTTTCTTCAGGAAATCTAAAATACAAGTGATTTGTATAGTATCAAAAAGTTCCTTCATGTCATATGCATTATAGTATTTATCACGCGTAGGTTGCAGGTCGGAACACTCGGTCATAAAGTGCTCAACAGTGAATGGTTCATTGCAAGAAATGCACTCTGGTGGATCTTCACCTTTTAGTATGTGGGAGTGGGTAATGTATGTATGACTGATTCTGATTCTTGCAATGACAACCTCCTCCCTATGGATAGTTCTGTAGGAAAGAGTCCATTCTCCCAGGTTGGTTTGATGGCATGAAGTTTGTTATTGACTGCATATCATATGCACATATTGAAAACAGGAATTGGATATATCCTTCATGCCTATTGCAATAACATATCATATGCACATATTGAAAACAGGAATTGGATATATCCTTCATGCCTATTACAGCTATTACAGCTTATCATATGCAATCTGGCTGCAGTAAAGCATACATAATTAACTTCTTGGGAGCCTCTTGTTACTTTGTTATATGGAAAACTTTATGTAACTATTCATTATGCTTGTAATAAGCACATTTTAAAGACAGACATGATTTGTTTGTTCAAGGGAAAAAACAAACAAGGGCAAAGGGCAGTCTTTTTCATTCAAGGGGTTAAAAAAAGGCAGACTTTGTTTTTGTTACTCCAGGATTTATTAGAGATAAAAAAAAAACACAAAGTTAAAATAAAAAGGAACAAAGAAAAACTAATGGAATGTTGTATTTTACTCCATTACATAAATCTGTTTTACATTTTACATAACAAGAAAGAAAAATAATGTAGATGTTGAAAAATTCTAGGAATGCACAATATAATTTACTGATTTTTTTGTAGCAAATTCCATGTAGATATAAAAAAATGTAATATAAATTTAGCTCTGTATCCGTATACATATTTACCAGGTACATGTATGATGAACAATGCTTATGACATAACCAGACCAGTTCAAGCTGTGCACATCTGACATAACTTAAAATAAGCACAATCTGACCTACCATACTTTTTTTTCTGGAACAGATTTTATTTTCAACTACTCATAATAAACATAGAATTCTTGCTTTTATAGTTAACTACATAAGAATTGCCAATTTCTTCATTTCTTGTGCAAGTAATATGATCAAAGATTTATATGCACTTCAAAGCCTTTTTTGTGAAGCACTGGGATTGCAAAAATAAAATATACACAACTATTCCTAAAAAAATCTGATTGGCAGAGTAAGCCACGCATGACTAAAAGCGCATTCAAAACTTTCATAGTCCAACCTCAACTTTAAACTTTTCTCATCATAAACGTGCTGACTTATTGAGGTTGACATACTGCATGATAAGTAATGATAACATACTACACTAAAATCATCTAGATTTGCTAAGCCATATCCAACTGCACAAATCCTGATCTGATGTTGCATAAAGCATTGGACAATTAGGTGTGTGCAATTTCATTGGACAATATAGGTGTGTGCAATTTCATTGGGCAATATAGGTGTGTGCAATTTCATTGGGCAATATAGGTGTGTGCAATTTCATTGGACAATATAGGTGTGTGCAATTTCATTGGACAATATAGGTGTGTGCAATTTCATTGGACAATATAGGTGTGTGCAATTTCATTGGACAATATAGGTGTGTGCAATTTCATTGGACAATATAGGTGTGTGCAATTTCATTGGACAATATAGGTGTGTGCAATTTCATTGGACTAATCAGTAACACATAGACCCTGATTAAACAATGATGACTAATTAATTACTAGACCCTGATTAAACAATGATGACTAATTAATTACTAGACCCTGATTAAACAATGATGACTAATTAATTACTAGATTGATTGCAGCTGGACTTGTAAGTACGTAATTTGTCTTCTGTAATTACCTATACAATTAATAAAGGCAAAGAAATGTATTCCTAATAATCGGTTTTATTTAAACGTATACACATTAAATACAGGTTATAATTCTTTTATAAGAAGCCAAAAAAACTGACATATATAAAATTTACCAAAAATATTGTTACAAACATCTGATTTTGATTGTATTCATCAACTGCTGTTAAATAAATTTGATTAATTGGGAAACGTCAATCCGTTTGTAATAATAAACCACCACCAAGAAAAGCTTTTTTATTATAAAAAAAATGAAACTGCATGAGCATTTGTGACACTTCATGACATGATCAATGATTTTCTATGAAATCCATAATTTCATTATAGAGGAGACAAGAACGCTATAATTTAGTTTAGTAAGCGAACAATACAGAGTAAAATATTTTTCAATACTAAACATGATTCCTGTAAAAACATTGTCCTCATTTACAGGCTTTGATCTTCTATTAGGTAATTCCTTCTAAATAGTTTACAATTCCTAAGACTAATACTTATTTAATTTGCTGAAATGTCCTTTAATTGGTAGAAAACCAAGATTTTGATCCCAGAATTCTGTATTATATTAATAAACTAGCAAAATTGAAACTACAATATTAAAGGGTATCAAAATGACCTATATGATCTCAAATTGCAGATAAAATGCTGGGAAAAATATTGCTGATTTAAAATTTACGCTTTATTATCTGTACAGAAATCATTAAAAAAACATAAACAAAATCTAACATCAAATTTTTCCCAATGCAAGAAATTGTGGAACTGAAGCACACTATAACACATACTGAAAAGCATGATAATGAAAAAATGTACATTTTCTTATTTAGGAAATGGTAACAGATTCTTTGGCTATTACTACAAAACTTCAGTCACAGATTTATTGGATTTCTTAAACTGCCTGAGATTCATAGGCAAATTTTAACTTCACATGGTTATCATAGCAAGTAGCTGTGAAGCAATATACTTCTGTATTTGTAAAACAACTGATCACTGAAATATATGTTGTACTGAAGATCAAGTTAAAGTCCATTCATAAGCATACACTCACACAGATGTTTACCACATTTTTGATATACAGTATAAATCAATAGTTAAATTCTACAAATATAATAACTGGAATATCAGAAGAAATGGATATTGATACTTTTATATTACTTTGCTTTGACATTAAGCTCTTCTCTCTCTCTCTGTATATATATATATATATATATATATATATATATATATATATATATATATATATATATATATATATATATATATATATATATAAACACAAAAGCACACACATACACTGAAATGGTCTAAGGTACAAGAGAACATTTATGTACTTAGTCATTAAATGTAATGGAAATTATTATGTTTGGTTATTATTATTATTAATTATTATGTTTGGTTATTATTATTATTAATTATTATGTTTGGTTATTATTATTATTATTAATTATTATGTTTGGTTATTATTATTATTATTAATTATTATGTTTGGTTATTATTATTATTAATTATTATGTTTGTTTATTATTATTATTAATTATTATGTTTGGTTATTATTATTATTAATTATTATGTTTGGTTATTATTATTATTATTAATTATTATGTTTGGTTATTATTATTATTAATTATTATGTTTGGTTATTATTATTATTATATTTACTGTTGTTAGTTTTAGTGTTATCCTTAAATTTTATTCTTTCAAACTATTTAATCAAGAGTCCCATGATGGAACTGACTGGCTTAAAAGATTCCAGCAATTCAAGATAAGAGACATTTATTTCTTTAACTGTGTAATGTTGAAACCATCTCTGGTATTCTTACGCAAAAACAAGATTTTCAAATGAGCTGCTGTGGTGGACATAATGGAGGTCAGGTTGTTAGCAACAGCAAGACAGCATACTGTCTTCTGATGTAAATCCCATTTATGAGACTTTGTTTTTAAAAGAGTAACGATAACAAGAATTTTAAGAAATATGACATGGCTATCAGATTCATGGCATTCAGGACCAACTAGACATCACAATAAGTCTTCTGGTGAAAGCAATGTTGATGTGACCCACCATTTAAAAAAAGAAGCAATAGTGAGACTTTAAAGATGTATTGAATGTCTGAGCACCACCAATTTCATTTAGGAATAACTAGATGTTCTAAAAGTCATTCAGTTAAAATCCCACGTTGATATGACCATCCAATAAGGAGGAGTAGCAATAATATGATTTGCATGATGGTCACTAGTGGCTATACTGGATGTACAAGTGTCATGATTTTCATTTAGGACTAACTGGACATCAAAAGAATTCTATTTTTGTTCAGAAGTAAACACGATAGCAAGATTTTCAAGCTGGCTGCTGTATGCCATATTGGACATTATAATGGCACCATTTTCATATAGGATCAACTAGATATCAGAATAAGTGTACTGGTAAAAACTCTGAAAGCACCTTCCATCAGTACCATGTATGATTCCATAGATACCATGTATGATTCCATAGATACCATGTATGATTCCATGAGTACCATGTATGATTCCAAGGGTATCATGTATGATTCCATTGATACCATGTATGATTCCAAGGGTACCATGTATGATTCCATTGATACCATGATTCCAAGGGTATCATGTATGATTCCATGGGTACCATGTATGATTCCATGAGTACCATGTATGATTACATGGGTACCATGTATGATTCCATGAGTACCATGTATGATTCCATAGATACCATGTATGATTCCAAGGGTATCATGTATGATTCCATGAGTACCATGTATGATTTTATGAGTACCCTATATGATTTTATGAGTACCCTGTATTATTCCATAGATACCATGTATGATTCCATAGATACCATGTATGATTTTATGAGTACCATGTATGATTAAAAGGGTACCATGTATGATTGAGCTTATGAAGAATTTATATCAACATGATCTGGTCTTTTTGGAAAATCTAAAAAACTTGGACTGACAAAACTTTCCATATTCTTTGAAGACTCATCATTTCACTCATTATCATAATTGAAACATTCTTGGGGTTAAACTTTTCATCCTGATTGCCTCATGTTTAATGATAACTATGTTAACTCTGGCAGTACAGTGTCTTTATCTGTAGCCATTTTGCCATAAAACGTTTTGATGGACTATTTTTACTGTCAAACAACTGTTTAATAAAGGTCTGACAGGTGCTTTGTTGGCCTGATTGATCTTCATTTTCCTATTGTTATCTGAGCCATTATATTTATTTGAAACAAATCCTCTAAATGTATTTATTGT
Source organism: Unio pictorum (assembly GCA_030141615.1). Classification (NCBI taxonomy): domain Eukaryota; kingdom Metazoa; phylum Mollusca; class Bivalvia; order Unionida; family Unionidae; genus Unio; species Unio pictorum. Next base: position 6,023,769 of record JARLTB010000254.1, read on the forward strand.
TATAACAATGCTTACGATTTGGAGTGGAGATTCTGTTTCATGCTACACAGAAAGTACAGCAGTAGAGATGTGATCAGTCCAGTGTGGTGGTGAATACTTAAGGTGCAAGTTCAAGGCTAGGATTTGGGTTAAATTGGGATGACACAGTTTGATGCTAGTCCTATGAAGATTTCCTTCAACATGCTTGATTTATCAGATAAGGGGTTTTCAATATTTTAATTTTACAGTTAAATATAAGAAACAGAAAATTATTTTTATTTATGATTTATAACAAAGAATGTCCAACAAAAATGTTTTGCAGTCAATCAAAATATTGTTTTCATCAGAAATGCCCATCATACACAAGGGTTTCCAAAGACTTCATATATATATATATATATATATATATATATATATATATATATATATATATATATATATATATATATATATATATATATATATATATATATATATATATATATAATTTAGAAGATACATAAAAGGCGAGCATTATAAATTGACATTTATACTACTACATCCATGATTTCAACTGTAAACAAAACTTCATCAAATACCATGTAAAATGGTAAACAATAAATAAACATATCTTGAACACACTTCCCAAAATGCCCATCCTCATATACAAAGGATCAATAAACAATTAATGATAAATCACTTAAAACTGATGCTACAGAAAATGTGTATGCATACAGCACAAAGATGCACTACTGTGATAAACCTGTTCACAAGGCAGAACCAACAACATGAAATGAAACTTCTGCTCTACATACATTTTGTTTATAAATGTTCCTTTTGTGTCTCTTTTTCCTTTGTAGTTACTGCTATAAATTAAATACTGACTTTTCTTTTCAATTCAACACAGACAGAATAATTTACTCTCATCTATAAAACTAACACCATAAAGGTTGCCGCCAATGCCAAAGATAAAACGATTAAATGTGTCACCTATGTATCTCACATGAGGTAAACACTCATTCCCTAGAAAACAGAAAGGAAAACAATGAATGGAAATATTTAACAAAATACTGTTATGAAACCTTATAACTTCTTCATAAACAATTTCAGTTGAAAAGGAATTTCAAAAATGGTGCATCTCTGGTTGCTGATGCAACAAATTTTTAAATAATTCCTTTATATTCTTGATTACTTGGAAAAATCAATTAAACATCAATCTATGATAACCCACACTAAAAACATTACACATAAATGCATAAATGACAAAACAAAACTTCAATAAGAACAGATTCTTGTTTGAAGATCGTTTGATAGCAGTACAGTCTTTATAGCTCTCTATCCATTCTAGATTCTAACTTTTTTTTTTTAAGGCCTTATGTAAATGAATTAAAGACTTCTTAGGGTCTATTCTATTCAATTACATGATTCAAATGAATTCATAAAAAATCATGCTGGAAAAATGATCAGAATGAACATCATCAAGCATCATATCCCCCCCTTCAAATTCAAATTTCTTTGTTACATTCCTCCATTATTTAGAAAATCCCACCCAGTTTGTTTTTATAATAGAAAATAATTTCCCCCACATATTCAGTTTTATAACAGCTGCTGGTTTCTTTAATTTTTCTTATCTGTTTATGTTGAGTAAGATTCTTAATTTCCCCTTGCTCTCCTTTGGGCTGCAATAAATTCTACATATTCAATGTAGCCATCATTATTAAGGTCATCTTCTTTCAGCACCAAGTCCACTATATTGATTATTTCCTCATCAGTGATGATTTTCTTATTTTCTTTGTTACTTTGGTCACCATCCTTCTTTTCATCTTCTTCATCTAAAAGCAAAAAAAGTTTCTTGAAAGGATGTATCCCAAATAATCATATGCTATGTTAACATCAGAATAACAATTTACTTCAAGACGACAGTGGCCCTAAGTGGCCGAGTGGTTTAAAGCGATCTCCATTATGGATCGCTACCATCTCACCTCTGTGTGTGTTCGAGTCTCAGATTCGTCCAATGCGGGTAGGTAAGAAAGCTTGCCAGTAGCCTCTTGTGGTTTGGTTATTTTTTCTGGGGGGTTTTCCCCGGGTTCTTCCTTCACCATTAATACTAGCTGCCATGTATAACCTATTGTGTGCTGAAAATGGTGTTAAGCCCTACAGAAACAATTTCAAGACTACAACTGAAATGAAAAGATTTAAATGTGCGTATGAATCAGATTTTAAATGTGGCTTTAAAAATTCTACATATATCACTGTGATGTCAGCAGCATGTCATTTATAGTGATGTCTAGCACTGAGGCATCATGCAACAGACATGCAGCATCATGTCCCATCCAGTCTCATTATCCTGACAACAGACCAACCAGTCCTAACATTAACCTTTTACTACTGATTTACAAGCATTACCAGACAGCCATTGAGGTGGAACCCTCAAGGCAAGAGGACAAGGGGATGACCAAAGAAACACCTGGCCACGTGACCTTGAGGCAGTCATCACTAAAATGGGTTACACCTGGAGTCAGCTTGAGGGGATGGCACAGGACAGAAACCTCTGGCTATCTTTTGTGGGTGGCCTATACCCTGGCAGGGGTGATGGGAAAAACTAACTAATTTACAAGGAATACTACTATTAATACCATTTTTAGAAGTTGAAAATGAATAAAATCAGTAAAATTTGTTTATAATTTTAACAATGTTTCCCTGGTACTACTAATACCACTTTTAGAAGCTGAAAATAATTAAAATCAGTAAAAAGTATTTATAATTTTAACAATGTTTCCCTGGTACTACTAATACCACTTTTAGAAGCTGAAAATAATCAAAATCAGTAAAAAGTATTTATAATTTTAACAATGTTTCCCTGGTATATCTGCAAAGGTAAAGATAAAAAAAGAAATGTGCTAACAATGAATATGTCTTATGACAAGATAACGAATTCTAATCCTCATGACGTTTTTTTGCATAAAATTCTCAAGATCTTTATAAAAAAAACTGATGAAAAGTGTTTATGCATTCATGCTGTTCTAAGAACCGTTTCATAAAACATTCAAATTTGTCTGGAGCTAAATTTTAAAATTCTGTTGGAAGTCTGCAGATTTTTCACAACTGTTTTATAAACCCACTTTTAAGTCTGGTCCAAGTGCACATAATGTGCTAGCAGATATGGGTCTACTCATTTTATTAGGAGTATTCAGTAGAACATAGACCCTGATATACTAATGCATTATGCAATGTCATTTGCAGTTGGACTTGACTTATAAGCAAGTACTTATGGTAAAAGTTGCTTAAGACAAGTGGGTGGTTTTAAGGCATTGTGTGGTGAGTATGCTTTCTAACTGATAGGTAATCAAGGTGCTGTGAATTATGTACCATAGATATCCACTTGTCTGGCCATACAGGAATAAACAACAAGAAACTTAATCATGCATTCACTGCCTTCTGCACAGTGTACCAAAGAAAAACAGATATGATAACAGTTTTTTAAAATGTCATTTTAGGCAGATACCTTAAAACCTACACAACTGGTTATCATTTTTTTCAGAACTGGTTGACTGACTTTATTTACTGCATGTTTGGAAATCTTTACTTACCATATGTACTTGCTTATAAGTCAAACTGTAAACAACAAATATCCTGAACTGTTATGTGCCTGTAGACAGAGTCTAAGGTTTTTGTTGTACTGATTACTCCTAACAAACTGCACAGACCCAGATCTGCTGGTACATTACGTGATGGCAGATCCATATCTGTACAGTTTGTAGTTTGATTTAACTTGCATGTGAGTATATATGGTATCTGTGTCTATTTATTAATCATCAATACATATCTGTCTCTGTACATATGTCTAGCAAATAATTCATCCACATTCATTTACAAGTTCAGCCTGTGTGTACAGACACACATAAAATCAACTACTGACATAAATATGTAAAACCATTTGGATTAGATTAGCATCTTTATTCATATTTACTCATTTATATGTCCAGTCAACCTCAAACAATGTAGACCTTAATTTCTGTTGCATAATGTGCTGGAAGATCAGGGTTTATGTTGATCCTTCTACAGATTACTATTAAGAAACTGCTGACACCAAGATCTGCCAGTTGGATCAAACATATAAGTTATCTATTATGTGTTAAATAATGGGTAAATTATCTGTTTTGTGTTAAATAATGGATAAGTTATCTGTTATGTGTTTAATAATGGATAAATTATCTGTTATATGTTTAATATGGATGTTATCTGTTATATGTTTAATAATGGATACATTATCTGTTATGTGTTTAATGATGGATAAGTTATAAGTTATGTGTTTAATAATTGATAAGTTATCTGAAATGTGTTAAATAATGGATAAGTTGTCTGTTATGTGTTAAATAATGGATAAGTTATCTGTTATGTGTTTAATAATGGATACGTTATCAGTTATGTGTATAATAATTGATACATTATCTGTTCTATGTTTAATAATTGATAAGTTATCAGTTATGTGTATAATAATTGATACATTATCTGTTCTATGATTAATAATTGATAAGTTATCAGTTATGTATTTAATAACTGATAAGTTAACAGTTATGTATATAATAATTGATACATTATCTATTATGTGTTTAATAAAGGATAAATTATCTGTTATGTGTTTAAAAATGGATAAGTTATCAGTTATGTATTTAACAATTGATAAGTTATCTATTATGTGTTTAATAATGGATAAGTTATATGTATTATGTTTTATAATGGATAAGTTATGTTATGTGTGTAATAATTGTGTTTAATAATGGATAAGTTATATGTTATGTGTTTAATAATGGATAAGTTATCAGTTATGTGTTTAATAATTGATAAGTTATCAGTTATGTGTTTAATAATTGATACATTATCTGTTATGTGTTTAATAATTGATAAGTTATCAGTTATGTGTTTAATAATGGATAAGTTATCTGTTATGTGTTTAATAATGGATAAGTTATGTTATGTGCATAATAATTGTGTTTAATAAAGGATAAGTTATCTGTTATATGTTTAATAATGGATAAGTTATCAGTTATGTATTTAATAATTGATAAGTTATCTGTTATGTGTTTAATAATGGATAAGTTATATGTATTATGTTTTATACTGGATAAGTTATGTTATGTGCGTAATAATTGTGTTAAATAATGGCTAAGTTATCTGTTATGTGTTTAATAATTGATAAGTTATCTGTTATATGTTTAATAATGGATAAGTTATCTGACATGTGTTTAATATGGATAAGTTATTTGTTATGTATTTAATAATGGATAAGTTATCCGTTATGTGTTAAATAATGGATAAGTTATCTGTTAAATAATGGAGGTTATATGTTATGTGTTTAATAATTGATAAGTTATCTGCTATGTGTTTAATAATTGATAAGTTATCTGTTATGTGTTTAATAATTGATAAGTTATCTGTTATGTGTATAATAATGGATACATTATGTTATGTGTTTAATAATGGATAAGTTATCTGTTATGTGTATAATAATGAACAAGTTATCTGTTATGTGTTTAATGATGGATAAGGTATCTGTTATGTTTTTAATATGGATAAGTTATCTGTTATGTGTTTAATAATGTTTAAGTTATCCGTTATGTGTTTAATGATGAACAAGTTATCTGTTATGTGTTTAATAATGGATACATTATCTGCTATGTGTTTAATATGGATAAGTTATCTGTTAAATAATGGAGGTTATATGTTATGTGTTTAATAATTGATAAGTTATCTGTTATGTGTTTAATAATTGATAAGTTATCTGTTATGTGTATAATAATGGATATATTATCTGTTATGTGTATAATAATGGATACATTATCTGTTATGTGTTTACAAATTGATACATTATCTGTTATGTGTTTAATAATGGATACATTATCTGTAATGTGTTTAATAATGGATAAGTTATCTGTATAATAATGAACAAGTTATCTGTTATGTGTTTAATGATGAACAAGTTATCTGTTATGTGTTTAATAATGGATACATTATCTGTTATGTGTCTAATATGGATAAGTTATCTGTTATGTGTTTAATGATGGATAAGGTATCTGTTATGTTTTTAATATGGATAAGTTATCTGTTATGTGTTTAATAATGTTTAAGTTATCCGTTATGTGTTTAATGATGAACAAGTTATCTGTTATGTGTTTAATAATGGATACATTATCTGCTATGTGTTTAATATGGATAAGTTATCTGTTAAATAATGGAGGTTATATGTTATGTGTTTAATAATTGATAAGTTATCTGCTATGTGTTTAATAATTGATAAGTTATCTGTTATGTGTTTAATAATTGATAAGTTATCTGTTATGTGTATAATAATGGATATATTATCTGTTATGTGTATAATAATGGATAAGTTATCAGTTATGTATTTAACAATTGATAAGTTATCTATTATGTGTTTAATAATGGATAAGTTATATGTATTATGTTTTATAATGTTTAAGTTATGTTATGTGTGTAATAACTGTGTTAAATAATGGATAAGTTATATGTTATGTGTTTAATAATTGATAAGTTATCTGCTATGTGTTTAATAATTGATAAGTTATCTGTTATGTGTTTAATAATAGATAAGTTATCTGTTATGTGTATAATAATGGATATATTATCTGTTATGTGTTTAATAATGGATAAGTTATCTGTTATGTGTTTAATAATGGATAAGTTATGTTATGTGCATAATAATTGTGTTTAATAAAGGATAAGTTATCTGTTATATGTTTAATAATGGATAAGTTATCAGTTATGTATTTAATAATTGATAAGTTATCTGTTATGTGTTTAATAATGGATAAGTTATATGTATTATGTTTTATACTGGATAAGTTATGTTATGTGCGTAATAGTTGTGTTAAATAATGGCTAAGTTATCTGTTATGTGTTTAATAATGGATAAGTTATCTGACATGTGTTTAATATGGATAAGTTATCTGTTATGTGTTTAATAATGGATAAGTTATATGTTATGTGTTTAATAATGGATAAGTTATCAGTTATGTGTTTAATAATTGATAAGTTATCAGTTATGTGTTTAATAATTGATACATTATCTGTTATGTGTTTAATAATTGATAAGTTATCAGTTATGTGTTTAATAATGGATAAGTTATCTGTTATGTGTTTAATAATGGATAAGTTATGTTATGTGCATAATAATTGTGTTTAATAAAGGATAAGTTATCTGTTATATGTTTAATAATGGATAAGTTATCAGTTATGTATTTAATAATTGATAAGTTATCTGTTATGTGTTTAATAATGGATAAGTTATATGTATTATGTTTTATACTGGATAAGTTATGTTATGTGCGTAATAGTTGTGTTAAATAATGGCTAAGTTATCTGTTATGTGTTTAATAATGGATAAGTTATCTGACATGTGTTTAATATGGATAAGTTATCTGTTATGTGTTTAATAATGGATAAGTTATATGTTATGTGTTTAATAATGGATAAGTTATCAGCTATGTGTTTAATAATTGATAAGTTATCAGTTATGTGTTTAATAATTGATACATTATCTGTTATGTGTTTAATAATTGATAAGTTATCAGTTATGTGTTTAATAATGGATAAGTTATCTGTTATGTGTTTAATAATGGATAAGTTATGTTATGTGCATAATAATTGTGTTTAATAAAGGATAAGTTATCTGTTATATGTTTAATAATGGATAAGTTATCAGTTATGTATTTAATAATTGATAAGTTATCTGTTATGTGTTTAATAATGGATAAGTTATATGTATTATGTTTTATACTGGATAAGTTATGTTATGTGCGTAATAATTGTGTTAAATAATGGCTAAGTTATCTGTTATGTGTTTAATAATTGATAAGTTATCTGTTATATGTTTAATAATGGATAAGTTATCTGACATGTGTTTAATATGGATAAGTTATCTGTTATGTGTTTAATAATGGATAAGTTATCTGTTAAATAATGGAGGTTATATGTTATGTGTTTAATAATTGATAAGTTATCTGCTATGTGTTTAATAATTGATAAGTTATCTGTTATGTGTTTAATAATGGATATATTATCTGTTATGTGTATAATAATGGATACATTATCTGTTATGTGTTTACGAATTGATACATTATCTGTTATGTGTTTAATAATGGATACATTATCTGTTATGTGTTTAATAATGGATAAGTTATCTGTTATGTGTATAATAATGAACAAGTTATCTGTTATGTGTTTAATGATGAACAAGTTATCTGTTATGTGTTTAATAATGGATACATTATCTGTTATGTGTTTAATATGGATAAGTTATCTGTTATGTGTTTAATGATGGATAAGGTATCTGTTATGTTTTTAATATGGATAAGTTATCTGTTATGTGTTTAATAATGTTTAAGTTATCCGTTATGTGTTTAATGATGAACAAGTTATCTGTTATGTGTTTAATAATGGATACATTATCTGCTATGTGTTTAATATGGATAAGTTATCTGTCATGTGTTTAATGATGGATAAGTTATCTGTTATGTGTTTAATAATGGAAAAGTTACCTGTTATGTTTAATAATGGACAAGTTACCTGGTATGTGTTAAATAATGGACAAGTTATATGTTATGTGTTTAATAATTGGTAAGTTATCTGTTATGTGTATAATAATGGATACATTATCTGTTATGTGTTTAATGATGGATAAGTTATCTGTTATATGTTTAATATGGATAAGTTATCTGTTACATGTTAAATAATGGATAAGCTGTCTGTTATATGTTAAATAATGGATAAGTTATCTGTTATGTGTTTTATAATGGATAAGTTATATGTTATATGTTTAATAATGGATAAGTTATTTGCTATGTGTTTAATAATAGACACGTTATCTGGTATGTATTTAATAATGGAAAAAAAACAGATCTACAACAGGTCAAATATCCAGCATCAGACCAAGTAGAATTGCTGCAACAGACTTTGTTTTCACGATTTTAGTTTCTTCTCCATAATTGCCAAGTTCAAATTTATATATTTATTAATCATAAAGCAAACATGCAAGCAAATAAATTTCCTTACCTACTACTGAAACTTTTAGGGCAGGGTAGGTGGAGAGCAAAGCAGGGATTTGTTTATGGATTATTAACAGTTCAGGATGCCTGACTATACTGGTGTACTCTAGTCTGTACACTAGACTTCACATACAAGAGGCTAAATATGGCAAATTATTGATTTCTCTTCATTTAGCAACACAGTCTCTTTAAACCACAATTTGTCTTTGACATAATAAACCCCAATATGAGGAGACCTAGGGGGCCTTGACTCCGCCCACCTTGTTAGCTCTCCCCAGGGGGTGTCTTTTAATTATTGAAAGCACAAAACATGTTGGATGTTGGCCAGAATGTGTAACTCCCAAGGGGCCCCTCACTGTAGTCTAGGATGTTCATTATAAACATAATTGTTCACTATTGATAACACTACAGGAATACAAAAATGCTCTTACGAGTGCACTCAATACAAACAAATCTTTGATTAATCAAAGAGAATGAACTGAAATAGAAATTTGGATTTCAATGAAAGTCTGTCAGGAAATAACTCAAATTCAGAAGATTATAACTGTAAATTATGAACATATGCCACCACAGGAAATAAGTTTTAATATCTCAAAGCCAGTCTGCACATCTCTTGATAGTTTTTCTCAAAATATTTTAATTTTTATAAAACCAGTTTTTTGACTTTATCTCAAAGATATAACTGCTGTTATAAATTTTATGATTCTTGTCAAAAATATTTTGGAAAAGCTAATAAGATAAACATCACAAAGGCATAATTGAAGGATGAAATGGGAATGATCTAGCAACAAGAGGCCAAAATGGTACATGTACTGTCAAAATACTCATATATATATATATATATATATATATATATATATATATATATATATATATATATATATATATATACACACACACACACACAGTCGGCTCCAGATATATTATATGCATAGCGTATAACTGCATATTCTGCCTTACTGCATAGCTTTGTGCCTTTCATGATTTGTTACCATTGTTTTCAATGGATATCAATTTTGGACAATTGCATATCGTCTATATGCATATTTCGCATTATTGCATACATTTTTCTGGTCTGAACATGCATTATTATGTGTTAAGTTCAAAATTGTTCCTTTCAAAATGAAAACAAACCGATTCTGAACGTTGGTGTAAGGGTTGATTAATGAGGTCTGTCAATATCAACATCACAGCTATTAGATCTCCGCTGGTCACTAGGAGGCGCTATAGTAGAAAACCATAAATATTAATAAGACGGCATTTGCTCTCTAATTCTCTGTTGATCACCAGGAGGCGCGATAGTAGACAACCATAATAATTAACCAAGCATGGTCAACAGCTTTAACACTCTAAAGCTTTAACATAAACTCGCATTACCCTCGTTAAGAATCCGATCCAGTCTTGTCATTAAATTTGATAGATTAAGACTAGAGCACTAACCACAAGTCTGCTCCTTGATCTAGTGACAAAACTGACCTCCATACGATACCAGAGCAATTCGCATCACATTTAAATGATCTATGCCAAATGGGGGTTTGTTTCGGAAAAATAATGGATATCAGTATGCATGCTGCACCAGATACACGTCATAACATGAACGCCAGTTTAGTGCATACGCCGCTTAATTGCATATCATAGCATCAGTCCATGCATATAAGCGGAGCCACCTGTATATATATATATATATATATATATATCAAAAAGGAGCATTTTACCAAGAAATCTGTATCAGCTGTGTTACAATATCTAAAAATTCTTTTGATAGTTAAAAGACTTTGAGACAAGGATGTTTTGTATAACACTTGGTCAAAATTGTGAAAAGCATATTTTTTAAAACCAGAAGCTGTGTTAATGTTTTATATTCTCCGTAACTGTAACCATATTGATCATTGTAAAAATAATAACAGCTTTTATGTCTGACATTTTGTGCTAGATTTTCTCAAAATAGTTTTTGAAAAGATTTCATTCTGAGGTTTCTCTAACAGCTGTTATTTGTGGCAGCTCAACACACACATGTGTAAACTTAAAAGGCATGTGAAGTTTGCTTTCAAAGTTGCTCAAATTCTGTTAAGCTGTTTTTGAGACAATATTGTTATGAGTTATTTTTAATATTTCATAGTGATAGCCATAATGATGGCTAGTTAACATCATTTGTAAAAGAAACATGAAAAGCCTTCATGTCACGATACCTTCATTCAAATTTGGTCAAACATTTTTTAACTGCTTTTTTATTATTATTATCACCAGCCAAGACATACCACATTCACTAATACAACCTTGAAAGACCTTTATGACAGAATGCTTTCTGTCACTGTCGTCAAATTCTGTTAATGAAAATTAGTTTCATATCTATTTTGTTGATATATCCATTTTAGTTTGGGGACCCGAGTCGCCGAGTGGTCTAAAGCGCTGTCCGTTACGGATCACTGCCATCTCACCTCTGTCTGCGTGGGTTCGAGTCTAAGATTCGGCTAATGTAGTTATGTGAAAAAGCTTGCCAGTAGCTTCTCGTGGGTCGGTGGTTCTTTCCGGGGGTTTTCAGGGTTCTTCCTCCACCACGAATACTGGCCGCCATGTATAGCCTATATTGTGCTGAAAAATGTCGTTAAACCCTAAAAAACAAACAAAACAAACAAAAAACTATTTTAGTTTGGTTTTGAATTGGTATTTTATGGCACATCAACACAAGTAGGTTATTAGTGCTGAGACATTTGGAGTAAAGTGCCCCTGCCCAAGGACACACCATGGTAGCTGACCCAAGCTGGTCTGATGGAAGGATATGAACCTGCATCCTTTTGGTCATGAATCTGGCAAACAAACCTTCAAGTCACTCTATTTTTATTAATGTTGGCCATATCTGATGATGGAACAACAGCATTAAGTTCAAATAGAAAGACTGTCATGTTGCATGAGTAAGTTTTCCAACAATTCCTGGCTCCTGTTTACAATGTCATCAGCTAGAATTCGTAATTCAAAGTACTCTGGGTAATGTCAATACGTGTTATATAATAATAAAAATGAGGACTTTATATAGTGCTTAATCTTTAGAAGCTCTAAGCACTTTACTACATTTATAATGATATGAATACAAAAAAAAAAAAAAAAAAAAACTAACCCCATGAAATTAGAAAAACATAACAAATCCTGAAAGTATCTAAGAAAGGAGACATTTTGAGGTCTTTAAGTTTGTTGTTGCAGTAAAACAAATGTGTGTTTTAAGAGCACTCTTGATAAGGATCACTATCTTTGTGTCTAAATTCAGTGGGCAATTCATTCCACGTTGCTGGGTCCTGGTTCACACAAGAATGATGTCCATATGACTTCGCTTTCATAGTGGGATTAATGAGTATATGATTGTCAGAAGAGGAGAATAAGTATCTTGCTGGTGTGTACACATGGGTGAGGCCAGATAGGTATGCTGGACTGGAGTCTGTCAGTGAAATAAAGCACTGAAAACAAATTTTGTATTTGATTCTGGATAGGATACAGAGCAGTGGGGAAGTGTGATCAGATGGTGGTACTCTAAAGATGATCTGAGCAGCTGTGTTTTGAACTTTTTGTTTCAAATTTCTGGAGTCGATATTGTGACGAACCTGCCAGAATAGAGTTACAATAGTCCAGTCTTGAAAGTAATAATGAACACACAAGTGTTTTAGTGGCATCAACTGAAAAATATTTATGAATGGAGCTGATGTGTCTCAGATCAAGATATGCAGCCTTGCATATGTTCATGACATGTTGGTACAATGTGAGAGTAGTGTATAGAGTGTACAGAGTAACACCTAGGGGGTTGTATTGACTGTGTGAATTTAATGTTGGTGTTGCTGAAATTTATTGTCTGAGGTAAAGGTTGTGAATGAGAAAATCATTATGATGTGATCAGAGTTGCCTCAGTTTTATCATCATTCATCTGTATTTTGTTACATGTCATCCATGATTTCACATCAGAAATGTATCTCTCTACTTTTTGGTTGGTAGCATCAACTTCGTGCTAGACTTGTATATTTGGGTGTCATCAGTGTACAATTTGAGAGCGGCTGAGTGTATTATATTATGACTTTAGACTTAACCAATGTGTCACAATCAAGTTCGTGGTTAATTCAAAGAGAACCTTGCTGATGTATACATTATTATGTATACATTTTACATTTATTTATTATTTCATTTAGCAGAAATTTAATCTTCTATGTATAGCTGAATTATCAACATGATGTAATGTAGTGTATATTGAATTTTTCAAGATTAATGTATGAAGGTTATAAGGATAGAATCTAAGTGATGGTGTAATGTAGTGTATATTGAATTATTCAAGATTAATGTATGAAGTTTATAAGGATAGAATCTAAGTGATGGTGTAATGTAGTGTATATTGAATTATTCAAGATTAATGTATGAAGGTTATAAGGATAGAATCTAAGTGATGGTGTAATGTAGCAAGGAGACAAAATTGTACGCCCTTTCTAATCCACAGGAAATTTTCTAAATGGGATGGGGTGCCATCTGAAGATTAGAAAGAGAAGATGTGGAATAGGCAATTGTGTGAAGTTGATAGACAATGCACGACTTGCAATGAACATTTGATGTAGGACAATTCCATCAGGTAACTGCTTACAGAATGATAAAGCAGCATATATTATCATGGCTTGTATAGGTGCTTTATCAGGAGTAAACTTTCTGTATTCCTAATATAAATATCTTAATATCTGGAAATTAACCTCTGAAGTTACAATAAACCATCAAGCCATAAAAATCATTATTGAATTGTACCCTCTAGCTGGTGTACACATAACAATACAATAAAATAATGACCTTGTTAGATTAAAACCAGACTCTAACTTAATAATAGTCACATTTAAAATAAACTCCAAACTTTTTCTCAGAATTCAGACATGTTAATAAATTTAAAAAAATCGGGTCAGCTACTTGTGTGAGATGTTTAAAAAGAATTTACATGACTTACTTTATGCTGTCAAAAAGGGATTTACATTCAACAAAGAACAACTGAATTGAGTTAATTAGGATTAATGTAAAATGCACCAAAATGAAGTGACCTTGACTTTTTACACAGAAATTCATGTGCTTCATTTTTTAAACCAAATGCATGCCATCCACAAAGTTTGCTCAATGTTAAACTAATGTTATGACAATTTTCTTCTTTCAGAAGTTAGCTGTACCTTTTTAAGAAACATAATGATTTATGTTTCTTCCTTTCCCCAAGTGCAAGAAATCCATAAACTTTGGTAACAATAGATGTTGGGGAAATCAAGTTATTGTGAGGGAAAGAAACTGGTAGCTGATGGATGGATAGACAACATCTCTATATTATGGTACTCCCCAAAAAATATGAAACAAATTAACTAAGGGAGATAATTTCAGGTCTGATTACCTTACAATTCAAGTCCAACAGCAAAAAGTACACAATATGCCAGCAGATCATTCTAACAAATTGCATAGAACCATACATGCCAGTACAGTTGGATTCGACTTATAAACATGTTTACATGGTAACCTAGCAACTAAAGTGACCATTCTAAAACCAGTACAGAATATTAGATGAGTAATAAATAAAACTTACTATGGAAATGTGTAATGGCCTTTGTAATCTCTGTGCCATCCAGTTTGTTGTTGTTATCATAATCGTGTAGTTTGAAATAGTGAAATTCCAATTCTTCATCTGTCATCTGCTCTTTTGGTTTATCAACCACTTCTTTTAAATGTTCCTTTATATGTCTGTAAAAGATGACCATCCACATAAACAACATGTTTTCGTAGCAATATTTTTTCAACATCTTTTAAAGAAAAGCTATGGCATTATTTGTCTTTCTTTTCATGGAAGTCAGCAATTAGTATCCAAAATTAATTTATGCTTAGATCATGAAAATAAATCTTAATTAATAATTGTATCAATCAATTTATGTTACTGACAACAGTTACATCCCTTTGTTAATTTGTTCTCCCCAAACTTTTTTAAAACTTTATAAATTTATTAAGGATTGTCAGGAAAAAATAGACTTGGTCAGGTAACCAGAAACCAGACATGAGTTTGTTTATGTCTTTAAAAACAACAAAGAAATTTTCTAAAAATGTACAACAAGAGTTCTAAAAGCCATGTTCACAATTAAATTGTAAGAATAAAATCAATAAAAAAAAAGATTGTCCTATCTTTCAAAAATCATAGAACTGAATAACACACAATCAAAAAGGAAGTATACAAAATGTGGTGAGAACTGATGCAGCAGCACATAATGGGAGTTAACCTTGGTTACTGAACATTTACACCATACCGATTATTTCCCTTGCTTCAGCAATTGGTGTTCCAAGAAGTATAAAATCGCTTCCCTAAAGCGAACTCCTAAGAGCTATCTACATGTCAGTGCTACAAAAATAGTAGCCCAGTTTTTCTTTCTATCCTGAGTTTTTAAAATGAACACTTTGTAAGAGATAGCTAGTACATCTTAAAATTAGTACATCTTAAAATTAGTACATCTTAAAATTACTACATCTTATAGTTAGTACATCTTAAAATTAGTACATGGTCACTGAGACCCGACTGAACCTGAGTAAATAAAACAGTTATGAAGCAAATTATTCTTCCTTGAATATACATGTAGTATTATTTAGTGTATGGTTTGGTGTTTTATGGCACATCAACACAAAAAAGTCATTTAGTGCTTAGGTGATTGGAGCAAATTGTCTTGAATTATGAAAGATAACCAAGGGCAGGCTGATTCAACGTAAAATGAATCTGAACCTACTCCCACTTGGTTGCCTGTCATGCATGATACAAACTGTGCCATCATGGTTATTGCTTCCATTGTATTGCATCCTGGAGATGGTACTGATCCAGTTCTGGACCTGCACAGGGTTACAATATCATTCAAATTTTAACACACAATCAACAAAATTGTATCAAGTACTTACTCAAAATTTTTAAATTACATGATCCCATTTAAAATTAACTTATCCTAATTATGGTGCAGAACAGAAAGATCTATAACTTAAAGTTATAAAGTTATAACAATGTTACACTCTACTACAATAACATATTTTCGCAGAATGATAATAACCTTGTTTATCCACAATTTTGTTTATTTAGGAATTTGATGCAATCAAGAACCTCTGCAATGAAGAATTGCTAATTGAGTTTGAAATAAGAAAATGAATGTATTTTGTAATGAGTCATGGAAATTTTTTGACATACTCAGCATCATGAAATTCCTCTTGACCAAACTTGTGTACATACTGCCCTTCACCAGTCTGGTGTTCTTGATGAGGACTCCCTCCATGTTGATATTGTTGGTAATCTGCACCTTGCGGAGGCTGCTGGTGACTGCCTGATGGTGGCTGAGGTACTTGCTGTTGCTGATATTGATTTGGATTCACCCCTGGCACCTGCTGATAGGTGCTGGATATCAAGCTCATACATATACATAGAACACCAACAGTGACCTTCATCTTGCTGCAGTCTGAAATATATAAAAAAAAAACAATCTATGGATGGATATATTTGGGAAAAGCTGTTAGTGCTTATAAGTAGTTGCATTCAACCTTTGTCATTGATGAAGTGACTAATGACACTGATATTGAGAAATTTTAAAAATTCTTTAATTCAGATGTGTGTTTGGAGAAAATAATTACATCAAAACATTTCTTAATGCAGTAAAATGAGTGTGAATGCAGTACCCTCTAACATTTCCATGTAAAGCTGTCAATAAATTTCTTACATTTCCATGTCAAGCTGAAGCTTTTAAATTTCCATCTGATGCTGTAAATAAATTCCTTTTAGTTCCATGTCAAACTGGAAATAAATCGCATGAATTAAATTTATATCAAGCTATAATGAAATTTCTTATATTGGGATCACATAACAAATGAATCTCTTATATTACCACATGAAGCTGCTGCAAATAAATCTTACATTTTCCTGTGTAGCTAATGTTATATGTCAAATAAAAGGAGACCATCAAAGGGAATGACACTTTGCTGAGTAAAATGAATTTTCAGTATTTCAAGATCTGTGTATTTTTTTCTCTAAAGTGCTTGGCGCTGATGAATCTCTGATGTTCTTCTGTGAAAGCAAGATGTTCAAATTAGCTGCTGTATTGGACATACTGTAGGTCACATTCACTTCCATTCAGCGACAGAAGCAACAGAAACACATAAGAAGCATCATTTTCATTTAAGACAAACTAGGTCCAAAGTCTACTTTTGAAAATTCCATGTTGATATAGCCAACAGCAGCACCATTTCATTAGAACCACCATCCTTGGTATGAATGTGTGTATACTGTTTTATGACAATGTGTGTACAGTAGTCCCCCTCTTATAAGGCCACCCCTATAGCAGCATGAAAGTGGCCTTATGATAAGGGTGGCCTTTCTAGAGGGGGTTGACAAATGCGAATAGTAAATACAAATGAAGAGAGTCATAATTACATTTAAATTTTAATTCTAAAGCATTTCATATTTTCTTCTAAAAATCACATGCACGTCGTTAAATCAATGTGAAACAACCTGTATCATCATTTTGAAAAGAATGGCTATAAATAAGCATTGATCAACATGTATTAAAACTGTCTTTATAATTATGTTACAGATTACATCATCTGTATCCAGTAGTCACTTTATGTAAGACAGATGTTCTGAAGACTTCTTAGACTTGAAAAAGTTATCTATTGTCATTTGTCCTATGCTCTCTAAAGTTTTTCTTTTATCTTTTTTTAGAATGTCTTGTGTTTTCATAATTATATCCACAAGTTCAACAATGTTTGTAGCAAGGCCATAATACATCAATTCTATGGAATGTAACCATGCAGTATGCAGTGTAATGCACTGTTTGGCTGGGTTTGGATTGTCACATGTCACTGTCACTTTCTTCATTTTGGTATGTTTCAGTAGAATTTCTAGCACATTCTGTCATTAAATGATTAATGACTCCCAGTCAGCACTAATTGTGTTCTCTGTAGCTAATGTATCATCACACTGAATATAATCCTTAAGGGTTTTTCCAGGTGGTATTAAGCGAAGATAGTCCTCTTCATCCCAGTTATCCTCCTCTGCCTCTGGTATACCTCTTGGAAAAAAATCACATTTCCGAAAGCACTTTTGAATTGTCTCAGCTGTCAGGATATCTCACACTAAGTGAGAGAAACCGAAATGGCTTTGATATGTACCATTAACATCGTGCAGATTTGACCTCGTGGCTGTGAGGATTTGTTATCTTGACAATTATTTTCTGTAGCTACAGCCACTAATTATCAAAGGTGAACAAGCTCAACATCTTACTAACAATGTTCGCTCTATGCGAATGGTAGATGTGCGCGCAGTGCTCTCTGCACTGCGCAAGCATTACAGAGATGAGCAAAATTTAAAATTGGATTGAGCAAAAATTGACAAGTCAGCTGCACGGGGATGCCTGAGCAGCTGCGCGCGCATAGCTTAGAAGGAGCGTTGCTTATTAAGGTAAGCCATAAGGGATATCGAACCATTCTGTTGCTGACTTGTGTATGTACATCGATATTGCTACACTTCTCACCTGCAACTATTGTTCAATAATTGTAATCTTAATGATTATAAAATTGGGAGCTCTGAAAATGTACAAATGTTTGCAGTGCAATGAAAACAACTTGAAAAAAAAATATTATATTAACTGAATATAACAGCGCAGTTCCTTTCAGATTTGTCAACGCTAGCTTTGGGCTCAAATAGCGCATATGTATTCTTTAGCAGTATAATTATCTTTTCAAACTTCAATTACAAAAAGACTGATAATAATACATTTATTAACTTTCTTGTTCAAGAAAACCACGTTCAGTGTGGTCTAGTATAAAAATATAACACGTATACAGTAAAGACTCATTTCTTCGCATAAAAGTGCAAACGTGTACAATTTTTGTGCGTAAATGTACACGCAATGCGCGTTGGTGACACGAATCTTCTGTTTTTTTTTATAGTATTTAGCGTTTGTCATGTACCATTTAGTACTGCTTATGAAAGAATGAGTATCGGGATGGAACCTGGGAGAGATGGTATCACTATCAGTGGAACATTCTTAACGATGCATGAATACGTCGTTCGACCTCTTAATACAGCTGTTACGGGTATAGTTTACCAGTAACACTTCCCAAAGAACTTTAATCAATTTAAATGAGTGGCTATCTTGCTTACCTTATTTCGGTGAGATAAAGATGCAGCAAAAATTCAAAATACACGGATATCCTGTACAGTTAGGCTTGTGATGAGTTGTCAATACAGATGTTGCCGACTGGATGTGCTGTTCCAAGCTGTATGGAGGCGTGAATTAGACTATAAAATTAGTTAAGCGTCTGTCAATCGCAGACTTAGTTAACTCTTCTAAGGGGAAAGCATAAAACACGTGTAACAATAAGCGCCATCTAGATAGAACATATAAACATTAAAAATTCCGGTGTTTTTCACTTTAACGGTGGCTGTGGAGTGTGGAATGGATAGTGATGGACAAAAGATTGAAAACAAAAGTGTCTTTAGTGGAGGGTTGTCATGCCAAGAAAGGAAAGCTGTGCGTGAGCTAAACTGTTTTATACTTACGGTACAAATAAGTTGGAACACTGCGATTCATTTGGACCAAAATACGGGCCGATTCTAATTATTCTGTAGATATATATAGGTCGATGCAGTCACTTTTAAATAACGGCCGGTGCTTGGTCATAAATATTGGAAACAAAATGGGAGATGGGCGGGGGGGGGGGGGACATTTACAAGCACAGGGGCCAGAGTGACAAACATACCATAGATTACCCCCTTGACCTAGACCAGCTAGTTGGTCTCTAAGCCTTTTTTTTTTATTTTAACTTGACGGCTTTTGAGACCAACCGTATTCTGCATTAACACTATATGGTACGCTCGTGAACCATAACTACCAACGATCGGACTGCACGCCATTAATTAATAAATTTATGTAGACTAACCTTTGGACACAGACGGTAAGTATAATCCCTCTTCTAATGATCCACTGCGTTAAATCCTTTAGAACACTCAATTAATAGCGTGCATCCGATCGTACACAGTTATGGTGCATGGAAAGGTACCATACAGTGTTAATGCAGAATACGGCTGGTCTCAAAAGGCGTCAGGTCAAAATAAAAAAAAGGCTTAGAGACCAACTAGCTGGTCTACCCCATGACCCATTCTGACATAGAACCATCTCTATCATACTATATACAGGAGAAGGTACATAACTTCCAAATACTTGGTTACACCTATGAACCCTCTATTTCCCTCAGCTATTAACGTCTTGGCTTTTTTTATTCCTGAGTTATTTTCCATTCATCATTCCAGCATTGACTTTATACATTATATCAAACATGCGATTTTCATGAATTTTGAATTATGAGACAAGTGCGTGCACATGTGACAAATGGTAAAAAGAGCTTTAGTATGTGTCTACATCCCCGTTTGTTTGTACCCCCCTGACGATTTCATTGACGAAAAGCATAAACAAGATAAAAAGTCAATAAATCTTACTCAATTCATTCATTGATTTATAATTTCTAACCTGATTGTGACCAGGGTGTCCATAACACCTTTATCGTCTATGCGTCTGATGCTTAACGGAAGTTTTCATTACAACCATGGCCATCCTCGAGATCAATTTCCATTTCCTGGACAAGTCCATTTTCAGCAAAGGGACAGATGCATAAATACTCATGTATGTACAGTAGTCCCCCTCTTATGCGGTCACCCCTGTTGCTCCAGGAAAGTGGCCTTATAAGGTGGGTGGCTAAGAGGGGGGCTAAATTTATTATGAGATGTATATGTAATGTACGTAGTAAGAAAGCTACATACTTCAAAACATGAAATATCTTCGTCTAAATGAAACATTAATCAATAAAAGTTTTTTTTTGTTATAACAACAAATTTATTTCAACTGAATATACATTACTATTTTTGCTTTCTTGGCGTAAGTGTGATATGCGAGTGGGTATTGTTGTCATGGACATTGCAAATGGATTCAAAAACGTCATTTACATCTTGGTACATACATAATTATCTTTCCATTTGCCCACTGCTGCTGAATAACCTTCTTATTGGTTATTACTTTGTATATTCAAGTTATTTCAACATAAAACTTGTTTTTACGAGTCTTTTGTACATAAAATTGTTCGGCATCCCTCCCCCCCCCCTGCCCTTCCCCGATGTCGTTGAGTAGAATAACCGACTTTCTTCGAAAATAATGTATTCGTTAACGTGATGACATTTTAATGTTTGTTAATGATTTATTTGGTTATTGCTGACTCTATGCGATTTAATTATGCAGGCAAAACTTGTGTCGAGTATACGAAATAAGCCTTCGTAAAGGAAGCCATAATGTGTGGTCATGTGATTTTTCCGGTCTTTGTCTAGTACCCTGTTGTTTTTTTAAGGTTGTCTGTGTGTGCCAATGTACAAAATCTATTTTTAGCCTAAGCTGACCTTGTTATGATTATAACAATTACGTCTGGTTATAATCATTAACGAGAAGAACTCGACATATGTGTTAAACCCCAAACTCTATTATGATATTATTGAGCCTATTTCCTGTAAACATCGAGTTTCATAGATCATGATATACTATAACGGTGACTTGACACTCGGAGACATGTATCTACGATAGAGATAATCAAAATTGCTTACCTTACATAAAGATTTGAATTAATTATTGGTTCTGGATACATTTAAAGAAACGAAAGTGGCCGTTCATGAGGGGGACATTTTTCATTTTTTGTACTAAAATGCTGGCCGCTGGTCGCGTTAGAGGGGTGGTTGCTCTTGAGGGGTACTTTTGAATACAAACTCATCGGTGCCAAGGGATTCTGGCTGTAAAAAGCGGGTGGCCGCTGGTCAGGGGGGCCGTTGAAGGGGGGGACTACTGTACATAGAAGGTAGATTCTATAGGTGGCAAAGGGATATAACTCTTAACCTTACCGTAATTGACGCAAGTATCCAGGAGTAACCAAATAGAAACAATGACATCACTCTATTTGCAGAAAAAAGACTTGCCCAAATTGTGTACAATATGGTGTCATGTTAGTATGAAAACTATCGTTAAGCATCAGATGCACAGACGATAAAGGTCTTATGGATACCCTGGTCGCAATCGGGTTAGAAATTATAAATCAATGAATGAATTGAGTAAGATTTAATGACTTTTTATCTTGTTTATGCTTTTCATTACTGAAATCGGCAGGGGGTTACAAACGGGGATGTATACAGACGTGACAATCAATACAAATCATTTGTTAATCTAAAATACCTCCAAAGAGGACTTCACAATAAAGTTTTTGTCAAGGGTTCGCCTGCATTTTTTTTTGAGACTGCACTGTAAAGAGAACATCATGTAAAAAGAGAACACAGATTCCACTTCCAGGTCATCACCAAGGCCTTATTACTCAATGTGCACTTTTGCCAAAATACACAGACAACCACTATGTGAGCTCATATTCTTAAGAATAAACAATTACCTTTAAATCCCTACAAAAAATGTATCAATATAACTCTACTACTATCACCATCAAAATGAGAGAGGAAATTTTTTTAATAAAAATAGACTAGAACTACATCATGGGTTCTGAAGTGTAAGTATTAATTGTGATGTGATTCCTGAGAGGCCCAACATTTTGGGGCACATTTTAGTTAAACTTTTTTATTTGCATGCCACACCTATTTAAACTTTATAATGGAGTCTTTTAGAATATCCTTGCAAACAAGACATGTGACACCTGTCGGAAAGTGTGTAGTGCTGGTGTTCCACAGGGAGCATGTGTTGGTCCAATTGCTCTTGAGAAACCAAAACTAAATTTGCTATATCTTTCTTAATTATAGGAATTTTTCAATGCAGTAAAAACCTAATTGTACTAAAAGATAAATCTGTCTAAAAATATGGAACCTCTCCGGTGGCCTATTGGTTAGAATGTCTGCTGTGGAAACGGGAGGTTGTGGGTTCAATCCCTGGCCGAGTCTTACCCAAGACTTACAAAGATGGTACTAATAGCTGCCGCACTTGGCACTCAGCATTAAGAGGTTAGTGTTAGGACTGGTCAGCCTGGTGTCAGGATAATGCGACTGGGTGGGGCATCATGCTAAATGTCTGCGGCATGATGCCCCAGTGCTAGACATAGATATTAACTGCAGACATCATAGTGATATGACTGCAATATTGTTAAAGCTACGTTGAAAATCCTAAACAAACAAACAAACTGAAAATGTTTGAAATTTAAAAAATATTGATCATTTAAAATTTTAATAGAAATTTTAAAAAAAAAACATTAAAATTTATAAACTAAATTTTATTGAAAAATAAATTTGCATGCAAGTTTTAAAACACAGTTTGACAAATTTTAGTCAGCAAAGTTGACCAAACAATGGTATTTAAAACAAATGGTAGTTTGGGTCTGTATAACTGAAAACATTTTTCCCAGGGTTAACGAAGTAACATAGCTCAGAGTCATAGTGATTTTGGCAACAAACTGCAATATGCCTGTCCAGGTGCACATATGCGCAAAGGAATGACAGGTATTATGTTCCATATTTATTGTGTAAGGTATTTAGGCAGTTATTTGTATAACTAATAGTGCACTCAGATTTAAACTAATGATGGGACCACTTCCATGTTTTATAGCAAAATTTCATTACATTTTAATGTCAATAACTACAAAAGCCAACAATGGGATAGGAAAATATAGTTTCTAGGCAGGCTTTACCTTATTGAACAATGGTGCTAATCTCTGTAATGAAGACCCAAGTCATGTCTTTAAGGTGCTACTTATTGTTATTCTTTGAGATGCTATATATTATTGTGGTGATATGAACTAATCATGGTAACTTAATGGCAGTACAATGCACATGTCGTTATGAAACACTGCTATCACCACCAGACTACTGGAGAGCTTCCAAGCTGATCCAACGCATAACACTTTGTTCCAGATACTAGGCTACACCTGAAAAGATACAACATGTTTCACTTAATTCTAGAATTCAGTAAACTGTATGTAAATGAAGTTAAAATGTGTTAGTGTGATTTCCAAATAACATTAAGGTTGCAAGCATGGGAAAAAAATATTAAACTTGACAGTGACGTGACACTCAGAAATGTGAAGCAATGGCCATGTATTAAAGTACAGTGGAACCCTGCTATAACGAGATAATCAGGGTCCAAGAAATCGGATCACGTTAAAAGCGAGGTCATGTTATTGCGGGGTTTTACAGTATTTTTATTTTTTCAGCAAACACCCCACTGGTGTATGTATGTGTACTCGTGTCTAATGTAAAAAAATACGAATATTAAATGGAATGCAGTAATAAGACTTATTCAAAAAAGTGGACGGATAATATATTTATAGGTTATTATTTTAGGTTAAAAAGTTTTACTAAATTTTTATTGTTTTCCCCGAAAATGCATGTTGATAGTTAATACTTCGACTGATGTTATATAATGAATAGGGTATCAACATCATTTACTATCGTGCTATCGTGGCACACAGTTCATCCATAATGCATGTAATTCCATTGGAAATTTGCACAGATTTAAAATATTCTATAATATTGTTCAAGATTGTTTTCTGAATTCAATGTCCAATATATAGCATGAACAGAGTATTAACACTAGAGCTGTACCGATGTCACTTTTTGCCAATTATGCCGATACCGCGTATAGCCGATTATCAAAATTGCCGATACCGATTATGAGACCGATTATTTGATTATCATATTATGTACTCGGGTATAAGCTGACAAATTTAGAAAACAATAAAGGCCTGGAATGGGGGGGGGGGGGGGGCTTATCCGTGGGCCAATGTCAAAACTTTACAGGTTTTAGGTACTTTTGTTGTCTATTGTAACGGCAGTACATCTTGGGACAAAAATATCCGTGTTCTAAGACATAGGCATGTTAAAAAAGTAACTTTCGGTGACCCGAAAATTATTAAACTTTTATGTTGCATAATTTTTAGAATCCTTTCCACCTCTGGAAATGCATGCTTTGCAAAGTGTGCAATGTGCTGTCGACTCGTTGACTGCATTTACTTTGAAGTAATTCCAGACTAAACTTGATAGTTTCAAGTTCGACATTATGCAGAGCTGATATTAATAATCCAATCTATTCGGGCTCTTGAAACAATGTGTCCAAATAAATTACTACTCTGTTGTCCACAGACCGTGGTTGAGGGCGATTTATTTTTTTGCAAACATGAAAGTTTCGCGGCACAATAAATATGTTCTAATCACTATGTAAATTGAGGCAATGCTTTTGAGTTTATTGCCGACTTTCTATGAGCAAAGGTCGTCGGCTTGCTTTGACAACAACAAATACTCGTTATTGCTGCGGCAACATCAGATAATTGTAAAACATTGATATAGAATTGTTTTATTTGTTTAGTATGTCGGTGCTTCAAAGGTAGATAATTGTAAAACATTGATATAGAATTGTTTTATTTGTTTAGTATGTCGGTGCTTCAAAGGTACAGTAAAACCTGTTATGACTTATGAGAGACCGCCCCTTCTGCCAGATGGTGGCTTGGTGAAACACTAACAAAAGAAATAAAAAATAATTTTAAAAAATCTGGAAATGATTCTCACTTACTAGTATTAAAGACAATGAGTTCGTTCACCCTCCTGGCATTACGGATTAACTGAAAGACAGACGACGTACTCAAACCTACACTGAAGCCCTTTCAAACAATTTCTCACTGGGACATAAGGACTATTGGTGTTTTGTGAGTTTTCATAAAGATAAAGAAAAAACACAAACCTCAAAATTGACTGTGTATATATCCATCATTACTCCCTTTGATGTTAATCTTACTGGCTATTCACATGACTTTGGCACTACAATGGCGGTTAGCGACATTTACTTTAGTCTGGTTTACTGCAGTTTACAAATGTTACCGGACGCTGGAGTTGAAAATTTCGCACAACTGATAAATTCTTTTTAAATACTTTATTAGAGCAATCTCTTTGTTACAAAAGATTAATTGATGGTTCGATGTGTTTATCTCGATATATGGTTATTCGACTATACAGTAGTGTTAGTTAATGAGCAACTTGTTTGCATACTGCATTTATCCCGAGCTCTAGTGTTACAAAGGATTAAGTTACGGTCAGTCAAAACGCGACTGTATATACAACTTTTATCAGGAAAAATTGGTTATTTAAAAAAATTATTTGCATCGGCACCGATTATTTTTGCCGATACCCGATTATACCGATTGTGCTAATAATTGGCCCAATTACGCGTACGGGCGATTAATCGGTACAGCTCTAATTAACACCATTTACTTACCATCTGATATATTACCAGGGTGGCATGCTTCCATAATACTGTTGCTCTAACATATTAAATGGAGCTGGTTAGAAGAAAGAGACACAAAAAGGACTTTTCTCCAGAATATCTTTGGGGGCCTCAAGTGGTCAAAAGCATTATCTGTTACGGATCACTGTCTCACCTCTCTCTGCGTGGGTTCGAGTCTAAGATTCAACTAATGTAGTTATATGAAAAAGTTTGCCAGTAGCTTCTCGTTGGTCAGTGGTTCTTTCCTGTTTTTATCCCGGGTTCTTCCTCCTCCAATAATACAGGCCGCCATGTATAGCCTATCGTGTGCTGAAAAATGGCATTAAGTCCTACAACCTAAACAACAACAACAACAACAACCAGAATTGTTATGTGCTTAGGCTCGAATAAACAGTAACATAGAAAGAGTGAAAATAACAAGCTTGTAAAAACTTAATAAACAATTTATTGCGCACAAATATTTTCCAGACAAGAAAAATAAACTTACGGTTTTAAGAATCAATTCCCAAAATTAATCCAAAAATAACTCAAAATATAATCCACTAGTGAAATTGCAAAAGTCCTGGTAATAAAATGTCCTAATAATTCCCAGTTCGAATCTAGGTGATGCATCCAAGATGGAAGACGATGTCATGTGATGAAAACAGTTCTGGTCTTATGAAATTCAATGAGCACAATTATTATCCAGATAAATAACAAAATAAATCCTCTTGATCCAAATGAATTGAAATAATTTCCAGTAATTTAAAATAACTCAAAACAATACACCTTAATATTCTAACAGCCAAACCTCTACTAAATAGTTTGCTCTAAAACATCATTTATATACCTGTTTTTACGTAAACAAGGAAGGGTCACATGATCTTCTAGAATCTTTTGAACAAATTTACGTTCAAAAAATCTCGTACACACCGTATGACCCAGATGAGAATCAGTTATTTTTACTCTCAATAAGTAAAAATAGAAAGATGTTTATAACAAAACTCCATAATGTCCTTGGAATCAACCAATCATTTTAAAAGCTTGTTAACAACTCTGAAGCCAGGTCATCCCACTTTTCATAAAAAATATCTCCCAATGAATAAATCTTAAACTTAAAATGTATATATGATGTTTACTTGAATGATCTTTACATTTTATATATAATTGAATGATCTTTACATTTTATATATAATTGAATGATGTTTACATTTTATATATTACATTTTATATATAATTGATGTTAACATTTTATATATAATTGATGTTTACATTTTATATATAATTGAATGATGTTAACATTTTATATATAATTGATGTTTACATTTTATATATAATTGATGTTAACATTTTATATATAATTGATGTTAACATTTTATATATAATTGATGTTTACATTTTATATATAACTGAATGATGTTAACATTTTATATATAATTGAATGATGTTAACATTTTATATATAAATGATGTTTACATTTTTATATATAATTGAATGATGTTTACATTTCAGAAGGAATTGGCCACTTTTTTACTAGGATCTTCAGTGGATTCCTCAGATGTTCATGATGGTGTTGTACAGTGGTTCAGTGAACTTGTGGAGTCCATGAAAGAAAGTAATGGTAGGGGAGTTTAATTAAATGCCATTAGCAGCAAACGAGACATAGGGGTTGCATTAGCATTAACATTATTCAGTTCATTATGATAAAGCCAGATCAAAATGCAGTATATATGTAAGGTGAGGTGCTATGAATGGAACATGGTAAATGGCAGATGTGTTGGACCTTCATTTTCAAAGTTATCTGCATCAACTGCACATTTTAAATACATATAAGAAATGTTACTGAAAAATTTAAATACATATAAGAAATGTTACTGAAAAATTTAAATACATATAAGAAATGTTACTGAAAAATTTAAATACATATAAGAAATGTTACTGAAAAATTTAAATACATATAAGATATTATTGAAAAATTTAAATACATATAAGAAATGTTACTGAAAAATTTAAATACATATAAGAAATGTTACTGAAAAATTAAAATACATATAAGAAATGTTACTGAAAAATTTAAATACATATAAGAAATGTTACTGAAAAATGAGCCTTTTTTCCCTCAGAGTTATTTATTGATAGATGCATGCAAATAGTCAAAGAAATTAATTCTATCATTTAAATTAAACAATTTTTATATTTTTTCCAACTTTTTATTTAGCTTTTGTCTTGTATAATGCAGTTATTTGTACTTGGATGTGTATCCACATGAAGAACTTGCATAATCAAAGGTAAATCCTAAAGTCTATCATCCATTTTATTATCTTGATTTAGAAAATTTCCTATACCAGCAATACAGGGATGATGGGAAACTCCTGGATGCAGAGAAGTCTCTAATTGTCCCTAGGCTGCTTTTGATCCTGCGGGAATGTGCCTTGAGCCACAGATGGACTGAGGTCCTCAAAATATTACATGCTGTAGTTAGGGAACCAAATGGTACCTTTTTTGCCCTGTGGAAGGTAATCCTTTAGCAAAGAGTGTTGATTTGCATTGCATCTCTCTCTCTCTCTCTCTCTCTCTCTCTCTCTCTCTCTCTCTCTCTCTCTCTCTCTCTCTCTCTCTCTCTCTCTCTCTCTCTCTCTCTCTCTCTCCATGAAATCACAAAGCAATAACATAATATGCTGAATATAATTAAGAATCTGAACATTATTAAATCTTTAAGAGTGTAACTAATGCAAGGACTGTTTATAGCATGCACGTAATAAATCATTTGAGATTCTGGTTTTAACTTTCATGAGAATAATTAGGAGAGAAAGAAGAAATAATATTTGAGTTCATTCTGACCAGGATACTGCATCTATCATTTGTTGCACATAAAAATAGTCCATTTGTCTAGTTAAACATTTGCGCATTCTATAACTTGTAACATTTGTTAGATTTTTTTGCCAATTCAGAGCTCTCGGAAACACTTAATTACGCATATTTGGACGCAAATTTTTGATCTGGGACGCAGAAAATCACCCACACAGGAGTCCTCCGTATGCACGTTTTTTTTTTGGGGGGGGCGGCTTTTTTTGTTGCATTTTTTTTTGCAAACAGGATAGTTTCATGGCGCAATAAATATGTTCTAATCACTATGAAAAATGAGGCAATGCTTTTATTTGAGTTTGTTGCTGACTTTCTTTGAGCAAAGGTCGTCGGCTTGCTTTGATGATGGTGCATTTGTTATTGAAAGGTACCGCTAAAGGCTATAGTTGAAGGACCTAACAAATACTTGTTTGTTATTGTCGTGTCAACATGAGATAATTGTAGAACATTGAGACAGATTTGTTTTATTTGTTTAGTATATATCAGTGCTTCAAAGGTAATCAGTTTTCTTTGAAGTGTCAGCAAAACAATTTTTTCTTCCATCTGTTTTTCTAAAAAAAATCAGTGTCATCTGGTTGACTGTACTCATTTCACATTTCTGCCTTCAGAGGTGTTGGATTTTAACTAGTCAGTTGCATGGTTATTCTGATTATAATACAGCATACAGTAAAAAGGCCAGATATCAGCATAAGCGGATTATGATATAACAGTGCATTGTTATGTCCAAGTTTGCTGCTTCCTGTCATGGTGCCTTTCATTTTCTCTACTCTAAACGCAAGACTGTATATACAGTTTTTATCAGTCAAAATTCGTGTCACCACAAATATCGCCAGATGGTATTTATTTTGTCGCCAAAAAGGAAAACAGAATCACAATTTTCTACATTGGCGAATCCCCATGATCCTGTAATTGATTTCATTTCCGATTGTAGCCATATAAATATTGCATGCGAACTTGAAACCAAGACACATCTAGACTTGGGCAAAATGCCATTTGCAAATTTGGACAAGTATTTTGGGGTTACACGAAAAAAAGATGAAGGTTTAAATGAGATTCAGAACTGTGTTACTAGAACTGATATAGTGGACTATTCTGCGCATGGCTTTGAAAATATGTAATGTTTATGCATCAGGCTATGGAAATGAAATACATTACTTTGGAATCTTTCTGTCTGCATTTCAGCCCAAAAATAATTAATTTTTTTTTTATATACCAAAAAGGCACGTTATTGAATAATTACAGAAATGACGTATTGTTGTGCAGAATTACCAGTCATGCTGAATAAGCTGATACAGTTGTACATGTTAATGTTGGGGGAATTAAACTCGATGGCAACCAACACTTCTTCTAATCTGCAAAGTTAAAGTTTTTGGGTATGGTACTGCAACTTTTGCTGGTGGGACTCCTATTTTTTACCAAAATGGGAGTCCTGGACTCCTAGTTTTAAAATCCTAGTGAGACCTCTGCAATTATATATTAAAGATCAACCATCCTCCAGAAGAAATTGAATATTTGACTTACACAACATAATTTTTCAACATGGCAT
Source organism: Unio pictorum (assembly GCA_030141615.1). Lineage (NCBI taxonomy): Eukaryota > Metazoa > Mollusca > Bivalvia > Unionida > Unionidae > Unio > Unio pictorum. Next base: position 6,054,479 of record JARLTB010000254.1, read on the forward strand.
GTCTATGCAAGTTAAGTATAATGTCGCACAGTTTGATGTGAATTCAGTTTAAAAAATGTTTAACGGTGAAAGTATTCCAGTTTTAATACTGAGCATTCCAGTTGTTGGATATTTATGTGAAGGGATCATTTTGGATATTTATGTGAAGGGATCATTTTGGATATTTATGTGAAGGGATCATTTTGGATATTTATGTGAAGGGATCTTTTTGGATATTTATGTGAAGGGATTATTTTGGATATTTATGTGAAGGGATCATTTTGGATATTTATGTGAAGGGATCATTTTGGATTCAGATACTCCAGATTTACAGTAATGTATTTGTGACTAAATATTTGCATTATTCAATTTGGAATAGTTGACTACAGTATACATAGATAAATAGTTGACTACAGTATACGGAATAGTTGACTACAGTATACATAGATAAATAGTTGACTACAGTATACGGAATAGTTGACCACAGTATACTGAATACAAGTAGTTGACTACAGTATACTGAATAGTTGACTACAGTATACATAGATAAATAGTTGACTACAGTATACATAGATTAATTTTGTTTGTAGTTGGAATTGCATCGCAAGAAATATTAGATCACTTGAGTTATTTTACCACATAAACATGCTATAGTTGTATTCTGTCAATTTTGACACCACATTATATCTACATTCTTTGCAAACATAAGTATGTTTATTTATTCCTGTTAGTTAACATTCAAACCATTTGTATATATAGGGTGGATTCCATGATACAGGTATACCACCAACCCCTCTCTCCATACTCACTGTTGATTAACCAAGTGCCTTAGTTTTATTTACTGTTGTTGTAGTTGTGCTTGCTTGGAGTTTGACACCACTTTTCAGTCATTATAATACACAATTTATTCCGAGAGCCATTATAATACACAATTTATTCCGAGAGCCATTATAATACACAATTTATTCCGAGAGCTATTATAATACACAATTTATTCCGAGAGCCATTATCATACACAATTTATTCCGAGAGGCATAATATTTTTTACCCAATTCTCTTTGGGTGATCGATTTTGAAAAATAGCAACCAAAATATTGATAGCAATTGTGATATTACAAGCAAAAAGTTCCAGAAAGCCAGGTAAGGCAAACATTCTCATGATGACAGCCAATCAGTAAAAAGTTCCAGAAAGCCAGGTAAGGCAAACATTCTCATGATGACAGCCAGTCCTGAAAGCCAGTTAAGGCAAACATTCTCATGATGACAGCCAATCAGTAAAAAGTTCCAGAAAGCCAGGTAAGGCAAACATTCTCATGATGACAGCCAATCAGTAAAAAGTTCCAGAAAGCCAGGTAAGGCAAACATTCTCATGATGACAGCCAATCAGTAAATTGAGTACTGTTCAAGATTTTCATTTGGACCAATCATAATTGCATAAAGTGATATTTTAGAATGTTGTTATATCAAAAACATGAAACTGTACTTCATGTATATGTAAAGTGTACTGATTATGTTTGTTTGTTTGAATTTTAACGGCTCACCAGCACTTTTAGGCTATTTAGCGCCATACAAGAGGTAAAGATGCTTAAAAATAAGAAAGGTTTAACATCGACCAGCAATATAAAAAACATAATAGTTAAATGTAAAATGGTAAAATGTTGGTGACAGGAAAATATGAAGCTTCCCAATCAACGGGAGATGTAAATGGTGTATGTTGATGATAAGATGTTGTAAATAAAAGGTGATATTTGCATTAGATAAAAACTGTACTGATTATGTGATGAATCATGATAATGATGATAATCCATTTATGAACATGGTACAGTTTGCTGAAAATGGATAGACTGAAGAGACTGAAAGCAGTTAATAAAATTTATCCCAACTTGACAGAAGAATTTCTTTAACATGTGTGCAAATTATGCAAACTGTCCATCATATATGGCTCTTAAAAGGATCAATTAATTTCCTATATCTGCCTCTTGATAAGGATCAGATAATTTTAGTCCCTTGAGATCTTTTATCCATGATGATACTAATATTGACTTTTGGCCAATGTCAACTAGGTAAGTAGATCTAAACCTGCATGTACCTCTCGCTATTTCACAACTACAAATGAATGATGATGGGACCTAATTTACTCTGATAACTACAAATAAACCTGACCTAACTGACCATGATCCCGAATGAATGATGATGGGACCTAATTTACTCCAATTCTTACCTACATGTGAGTGCTGATGTGACATAATTGTTTTGGTTCATATCTACATGTGAGTGCTGATGTGTACACTAGTTAATTTTATTTAATGATTTTGAGGATTGTACACTGTAGTTAATTATATTTAATGATTTTGAGCATTGTACACTAGTTAATTATATTAGTGATTTTGAGCATTGTACACTGTTGTTAATTATATTTAATGATTTTGAGCATTGTACACTGTAGTTAATTATATTTAATGATTTTGAGCATTGTACACTGTAGTTAATTATATTTAATGATTTTGAGCATTGTACACTGTAGTTAATTATATTTGACTGGCATAGAAGAAATATGATTTCATGGCATGAAACCTGATCAGTTTCTCAAAGTCAGTTTTTCAAATAAGACTTTGAAAAGAAAACTCAAGTCTATTATTTGATTACTTACACTTAGATTTTTTTGGTGCTTTTTTCAGGTTGGACTACATCTTCTATATCTAGAGCCAGATGGAAATTCAGCATTGATTGGTCAACTTGTCAAGTATGTCAAAACAGACACAAAGTCTTCAAATGTTTTCTGCAGCTGATTGTGCTAATTAATTGAATTTAAAAATCACAAGGTTTCATTGATACATATGTGTCTGTGCTATATATATATATATATATATATATATATATATATATATATATATATATATATATATATATATATATATATATATATATATATATATATATGGTAATGGGTTGATAGGTAGGCATGGCAATATCTATAATTAGTAACATTTTTAACCTTATGTTATAGTGTTTTCTTGTTGTACTAATCCTGCAAAAATCAAACAGAAGCCAGTTTAGCTACTACCTTATATACTCACGAATAAGTCCATTCGCATATAAGCTGACCCCCCCCCCCCCAACCTGAAATTGAACAGGTATAAATACTAAAAAGTGCATGACCCACATGTAACCCAACCAGCCCACAATGCCGAAATATCTCAAGATGCACGAGGTAAATTCTAAATGCATTCATTTAGAAAACATATATTTAAATAAAAAAATACATACTTATGTCAAGGTTGGCGTGCCTGGTTAATAAAAAGAAATGGTATAAACATGTTTAAAAATTTATTTAATTGTATGTTTTCTTATTGTTTTTGCCAAATTTAGATTTATGTTTATTTTTATTGAACAACGACAAGAATTTAGCAAATCATGAGTTTCCTTTTGAATTGATTATTGTCTGTTTATGCATTATTGTATTGGGCATTTTATGTCAGTGTACTGGTAATTAGGATTTTACTTTGCTTTGAAACTGTAAATACCTAACTCATTAAAATGTAATCCCAGTATGACATCGAACAACAATACAGTTTATTACGCACTGAAAATACATCCCTTGGAGTCAAATCATGGGCACCATTGCACTAAACTTAAATTCTATCTCCAAAATACAAATATCAAAACAGGAAAAGTCCTACATGTTCTCTTGTATCACCCATGATATATTGTTGTTACGAAATAATTACTTTACTAAAAAGAATTCGCTTCTTCACTAATAGAATGTTAAGTTTAAAGATTATTCACATAAATTAAGGATCTTTTTTACTTGTATAACACCACCAAAAAACCCACCACAACAACAAAATCATCCACAATTAATTTCAATCCCATGAATGATCACTACGAATACTTTAACTCCATACACTATAGTGCCATTCCCACGCAAGAAACTTACATGAGTGAACACCTACCATTTTTATACCATATATACCAATGTTAAATACCATCATTAAATTAAAAGGAGTGAAAATACATACCATGCAGCAAATGTGACCTCAAAAGCTAATTCAGAATACGTTTTATAATAAACAATTCTAAATGCTTTATGAGTGGACAGTAAGGGAATAAGGATGGATAAACAACAAGGGGAAAAATAGCTACCACATGTACAGTACCATGTGGTGCCTATGTAGGTACCTTGAGATCAAAAAATTTGGAATCCTTTATTTGCCAATCAAATGCTGGTGCTTGCATAACACGCAATAGTGTAGTATGTGGTATATTTGAATTACAACTGAGGGCCTGACGTTTTCTCAAAATAGTTGCATCGATAAAGAATAACTTTTAATTAATTGCGCTGACTTTATTGCTTGTTTATTTAAGAGGACTCTTTAGCTATTGTGCAATTTGGCAACAAGTGACCAGAATATGAAAACAGAGCATGTCCTGGGGGAAAATAGGGCGTGCATAGTGAGAACCAGTGAGTCCTTTGGCGAATTTCACACTTATTGGACCAGGAAGATTGATCAATATTTAGTAAAAACAAGGATTTTAGGTGCCAAACTCTTTTTTTTTATTTTTTTATATTCAGTCACCCTACTTAGCTTTTGAAAAGTTCAAAGGTATGCCTTACACCAGTTTTACAAAACTACGGTAATCTTGCTAATATTATAGAATAAAAAGGCATATCCACTTCAGTATTGGTACCAGTATAGTCACAAAACTAAAGACAAATTCACTGACTATCAACATATGAGAAGCTGAAACATCAAGCTTTTGTGGAAAGTTACGGTGTTTGGTCAGTCTAAACAGAAATCTAAAATGGATTGATGTTAACCTTAGTTGATCTATAGGAGAATTTTATCCTTTATTATTACCACTCTTCATGAACATGTAAATTATGCTGGTTATGTGCTTTATATACCTAAACATCTGTATTTTTAAAAAATATTACCTCAGTTTGTAGGATCTCTTATATCATTGAAAATGAGTAACTCATGAGTGCGTGATTCAATGTAACTGAAACAGCTGTTAAGGACTGGCTGAGATGTTATCTGGGAAAATGCGGTTTAGTCAAAACAATGAATACAGCAAAATCTGCATCCAATATGTTTGGGATAAATAAGGATTTAAGTGATGCTATGGACTGTGTAAGTACTGTACAGCTGGTCTCCCCAGTAAACACAACCCGCCCACAAATTTTGAAGTCTGCATTTACCTTTAATTAATTTCATGCTGAAGATATAACAAAATATACATATGCAAAATAATGACAAAATCAACAATATTGCTGTATAACAGTTTAATAATTGTCGGGTCACAGAAATCTATTGTCTTTACATGCATATATCTTAGGACACAGAAAAAATATTTGGCATGTCCAAAGATTTACAGCCATTACAGTAGTCAGCAAAAAGACCTAAAAACTATCAAGTTTAGACATTGGCCCGTGGATAAGATGACCCCCCCCTTCTTCAAGACCTTTATTTGTTCCAAAATTATTTGGCTTATATGCAAGTATATACGGTATTTCAACAATTATTATTCATTAAAACTCAGAATAATGGAAATTGTATTTTACCAACAAGACTCGTGAATGAAGTACTCCATGCTAAGTGTGAAATGATGAACCTCTACCATGAATAAATATGATTCACAATACACTAGCTAGGATATAATACATTATCAGTACAGATTTTATTGTCTTTTTATCTTTAGATGGACTGTGAGTAATTATAGACATCTACTGTGAATAAATATGATTCACAATACACTGACTAGGAAATAATACATTATCAATACAGAATTTATTGTCTGTTTATCTCTGAGTAATAGGGTGGTTTTATTTATTGGCATATTGATTACAGACAGATGTGGATTTATTAGTCTGTCGTTCTCGTCCTTGACAAGATAAAATTATGAATATTTTCAAACAGACTCCCTGTTAGGTGTCAGTGATTTTATTCAACCTTCTAGACCATTTCAGGTGGCTCCATTCAGTTAAGAGCAGGGCTCATCTGGGTCAACATGCCCTGTGTTTGCATTACATTAATGCTTTTAAAACATTTTATTGCCAATTTCTTGCCTTTACTTAAATTTGGAAGTCATGATGGTGAGAGGAAAAAGAATTATATCATCTTGGCCTTTCAGAATTCATGTCCTTAAATTAGATGATGTGATGTTTACCAAGACTGCTAACCACGGGATAGAGACAGGTGTTAATTTCATGTCCTGTTTTATACAAACTACCAAGACTGCTAACCACGGGATAGAGACAAGTGTTAATTTCATGCCCTGTTTTATACAAACTGAGATTTTTAAAGCAAAATGCACAAACAATGTATGGTCTAAAGTTGATCCAATAAATTAGTGTCTGATAAGCATTTGTGATTTATCTAAAAGCTGCTTTTTAAATAAACCATTTTTTTAAATTACAGTCAGCTGAAGTACCTAAGTGAATTGAAATGTAAGGACATTGTTCTGGAATATGTCTTTTACTTGCTGGACACAGGTGACAAACAGGAGGCAAAGCTGGCATTACAGGTTAGTGTTGTATACAGTGTCTCCTACATGAGCGTCATCACTCAAGGGAAGCCACATATGATTCAAAGATAATTTTCCCAACAGCAAAGTATTTTTGCCCTTGTGACTAACCTCATGATAGACCATAGCCAGTTTTTCATTGCCAATATTTCAGTCTTATAAGGGGGGGGGGGGGCTACTGATATATATTCATCAATGATATTGACCATGAAATGCTGTATAATGCTGAATCAGTATAATGACTTTATTAGTAACAAACTAGGCTAGAATTCACATTTCTAATATTTTTCTTTATTGATAGCAAAACAGGCTTGAAGTCACATTTCTAATATTTTCTTTATTGGTAGCAAAACAGGCGAGAACTATGCACTATGTCACATACTTAAAAGAAAAATATCGTGTGAATGAATATACAAAATTTTGTGAGCCACGCCATTACTGGGTTATATACATTATTTGTGTTATCGTTGGGCGTGTTATAGCGGGGTTCCACTGTATTTATGTATGTGTCCATCACATTATTGGTCACAAAGTATTTAGGTATTTGTCCATATCTTTATTGGTCACAAAGTATTTAGGTATGTGTCACAGACATTATTGGTTACAAAGTATTTAGGTATGTGTCACAGACATTATTGGTTACAAAGTATTTAGGTATGTGTCACAGACATTATTGGTTACAAAGTATTTAGATATGTTCCACAGACATTATTGGTTACAAAGTATTTAGGTATGTGTCATAGACATTATTGGTTACAAAATATTTAGGTATGTGTCCACAGACATTATTGGTTACAAAGTATTTAGGTATGTGTCACAGACATTATTGGTTACAAAGTATTTAGATATGTGTCACAGACATTATTGGTTACAAAGTATTTAGGTATGTGTCATAGACATTATTGGTTACAAAGTATTTAGATATGTGTCATAGACATTATTGGTTACAAAGTATTTAGGTATGTGTCACAGACATTATTGGTTACAAAGTATTTAGGTATGTGTCACAGACATTATTGGTTACAAAGTATTTAGGTATGTGTCCACAGACATTATTGGTTACAAAATATTTAGGTATGTGTCAGACATTATTGGTTACAAAATATTTAGGTATGTGTCACAGACATTATTGGTTACAAAATATTTAGGTATGTGTCACAGACATTATTGGTTACAAAGTATTTAGGTATGTGTCCACAGACATTATTGGTTACAAAGTATTTAGATATGTGTCACAGACATTATTGGTTACAAAGTATTTAGGTATGTGTCCACAGACATTATTGGTTACAAAGTATTTAGGTATGTGTCCACAGACATTATTGGTTACAAAGTATTTAGATATGTGTCATAGACATTATTGGTTACAAAGTATTTAGGTATGTGTCCACAGACATTATTGGTTACAAAGTATTTAGATATGTGTCACAGACATTATTGGTTACAAAGTATTTAGGTATGTGTCATAGACATTATTGGTTACAAAGTATTTAGGTATGTGTCACAGACATTATTGGTTACAAAGTATTTAGGTATGTGTCATAGACATTATTGGTTACAAAGTATTTAAGTATGTGTCACAGACATTATTGGTTACAAAATATTTAGGTATGTGTCACAGACATTATTGGTTACAAAGTATTTAGGTATGTGTCCACAGACATTATTGGTTACAAAGTATTTAGGTATGTGTCACAGACATTATTGGTTACAAAGTATTTAGGTATGTGTCATAGACATTATTGGTTACAAAGTATTTAGATATGTGTCACAGACATTATTGGTTACAAAGTATTTAGATATGTGTCATAGACATTATTGGTTACAAAGTATTTAAGTATGTGTCACAGACATTATTGGTTACAAAATATTTAGGTATGTGTCACAGACATTATTGGTTACAAAGTATTTAGGTATGTGTCCACAGACTTTATTGGTTACAAAGTATTTAGGTATGTGTCACAGCAATATTGGGCACAGAAGAAAGTTAGGTATGTGTTACAGGCATTATTGGGCACAGAAGAAAGTTAGGTATGTGTTACAGGCATTATTGGGCACAGAATGTATTTAGAATGTGATGACGGCATTCTTGGTCACTGAAAATATGTATGTGTCCATGGCTCTATAGGTCACAAAGTATTTACGTATGTGTTACAGGCATTATTGGTCACCAAGTATTTATGTATGTATTACATGGTTATTGGTCACAGAATATGTTTTGGTATGTGTTCGCAGCATTACCGATCACAGAAAGTGTGTTGGCTATCAATTCGATACAGAATCAAACTCAAAATTTGTTCTCTGTGCTATGTTTCAATGACAGACTCCAGTCCAACATACCTATACAGCCTCACCCATGTGTATACACCAGCTAGATCCTTACGCTCTTCTTCTGATAATCGTATACTCATTGTTCCCAAGGTGAAAACAAAGTCATATGGACAACGTTTGTTTGCACACCAGGGCCTGGCGATGTGGAATGAATTGCCCATTGAAATTAGACACAAAGACACAGTGGTCCCTTTTAAGATTGCTTTTAAGACTCGCCTGTTTCGACTGCAGGGACAAACTTAGCAACCTAATCATGTTTTGTATCTTATGTTTTCAGCATGTTTGTTATTTTTTGTCATTTGTTGTTCTGTAGTGTAGTCATATCATTATTGATGGTATAAAGCGCTTAGAGATTTGAAAGATTAGGCACTGTACAAAGTCATAGCTGCCAACGGTCCCGTTTTTCCCGTATTTGTCCCTTATTTTGGACCTGAATATGGGTGTACGTTTTTTTGGCAAAAAATGTTTTCTAATTGAAAAAATAGAACGGGCACTCGGTTCTACTTTGATAGAATATATCACATATATATACGAATACAGTTCTACAATACGATTGGTTCATTCAAAATCGAGGCTACCATGCCTGTCGTTTTCCGCCATATTGGAATTCACAATAGTTACCGTTGTTCCTGTATCTCGTCTTCGTAATATTCAGCTTCTAACCATGTTAAATAGGAAAGCGGAATATTCAGAATTTTCTCCAGGAGAAATAGAAGGAAACAACTGGAAGGACAATTGTGCCGTCTTGTGTAGATTTGTGAAAACATAACAGAAAAGGAGAAAACTTGACGTTTTGCAAATTGTGTAACATGATTTCGCTATTGGGCATGGAGGAACCCATGAAATGCAAGAGCACGAAAAAGCTAATAAAGATCTGCATCCTGCTTCATCACACACAGCTCAGGCTGAACTTACAACGTAGATAAATGTCAGAGAGAACCTTAATGTACATCGATCGAAATTTGATTTTATTAAATTTCTATTAGAAATAAACCTTCCTTTTTCAGTTACTATTGTTGCTGGCGATTTATTTTGCACACGTTTTCCAGACATTAAAATCGCAAGGATAACTCTTATGCTTGAACGAAAACAGATCAATAAGTAAATCTCAAAATTGAGATTATCAATGAAAGTTGGTACATTTGAATAAATGATTGAAAAAGAAACAAGGTGTGGAAAGGGCTCCTATAAACAGCTTGTGTTTGAATGTGTTGCACTCTTGCACCTTCTAAATGGGCACCTGAATGGAACAGGGTGCAACTCCAAAAGGTACAAGTGTACAACACGTGCATCTTTGACATTAAATAATTATGTATGGCACTGTCCTACTTTACTGATGGTTGTATATGTTGTAAATAGTTACATATGCATTAAAATTTTTAAAAATCAGTATTTGTTCCTGAAAATCAGTATTTTTGTCACAAGTAATCAGTATTTTTGTACTCTGGGGTTGGCAGCTATGCAAAGACCTCATTATTATTATTATTATTATTATTATTATTATTATTATTATTATTATTATTAGTCACAGGCATTATTTGTCACAGAAAGTATTTAGATAAGTCAACAGCAGTAGTAGTCACAGAAAGTATTTAGGTATTAGTCACAGGCATTATTAGTCGCTGAATGTAATTAGGTATTTGTCAGAGGCAATATTGGTCACAGAAAGTACTTAGGTATTAGTCACATGCATTATTGGTCACAGAAAGTATTTAGGTATTAGTCACATACTGTATTAGTCACAGAAAGTATTTAGGTATTTATCACATGCATTATTGGTCACAGAAAGTATTTAGGTATTTGTCACATGAATTATTGGTCACAGAAAGTATTTAGGTATTTGTCACATGCATTATTGGTCACAGAAAGTATTTAGGTATTTGTCACATTCATTATTGGTCAGAGAAAGTATTTAGGTATTTGTCACATGCATTGTTGGTCACAGAAAGTGTGGTATTTGTCACATGCATTATTGGTTACAGAAAGTGTGGTATTTTGGTGTCACAGGTATGTGTCTATGGCAATGTTTGTTACAGAATTAATTAGGTATGTGTCATAGACATTATTGGTGACAGAATCAAACAACTTGTTTAATGGATATGCTGTCATAATATTAATGGTGACAGAATCAAACAACTTGTTTAATGGATATGCTGTCATAATATTAATGGTGACAGAATCAAACAACTTGTTTAATGGATATACTGTCATAATATTAATTGACTAAAACAGGTCATTATGGCAAGGCATTGATATATATTGGTAGTTAACTTTAAAAGATTTGTTTTGAAAAACATTATATTAGAGTATATTTTATGTTCCCATGATATTGGCAGTAGTTGGCATCTTTTGTTGCTTTTGGTCACTTTTGGTGCAACTAAGATCACTTTATGTTTATCATGTAAGAAATTTAAAATTAAAACTATATAAATTTCTTACTCTCTGTATCCTAAGAGTTTCTATGACACATACAGTGGCAGAGAATACATCATTTGTTGTTCAGTACATGATGTCATTTATGACCTCGTTGTTATGACAAGTTACTACAAAGCAATATTTTAAAATTTGATTATTAACATCTGAGCACACACACTGAATGTATTGAGTTTAATTAAAAATCATGTGACATTGTGGAGAAAAATTTTAGCAATGTTTTCTGTTTTAATACTATGATGGTAGCTAGATAAGCCCATTGCCAAAGTTAGTAAGCCCATTGCCAAAGTTAGTAAGCCCATTGCCAAAGTTAGTAAGCCCATTGCCAAAGTTAGTAAGCCCATTGCCAAAGTTACACAGTATCTTGTTACAGTGGCTCCTTGAGTTTAAGTTTATCACTAATTAAATTCACTGATTGCATGTACTCTTGAAAATAAACTCTCAGTGTCAGTTATGATTGCTATATTTGAAACCTTTTTTGACTTTTTAACATTTGTTAGAAAGTGGAAACTTGAAGTTCATGGTCACATGTGCATTTAACTGCATCCAATATAAAGACAGCTGTAAGTTTATGTTTATAGGCCAGACACAGAATGTGGATGCCCTGGAATTTTATAATCCAGACACAGAATGTGGATGTCGTGGAATTTTATAATCCAGACACAGAATGTGGATGTCCTGGAAACAGGAATTTCTCTTATTTCTAATTCATGTGATGTATTGTTAACAATAACTAGTTTGATAGTATTGAAATATTGCATAACATGTACTTTATCTTTTCATTTCTTTGACAGAATATTCCACGTTCACATGGTATAAAATCATCCCAAAAGCGCAAGCAGTACATTGATATGCTTTTGATTGGCTACACGGGACTTATTTGGTATGTAGAGTGGCTGGACAATCGACACAAATTGGAAGCCCAGGACAGACTGAATGCCCAGGGTTTGTTTGCTTTTATATGACAACTGTGAGACAGCATATATTAAGCTTTGGTGGCATCCATTTGTCTGTTCATTTTTGGTTTAATACAGTAACTTTAGTTATAGACCAAACTTTGTGGATGGCTTGCACTTAGGGTAATGGACAAAGATCTTCATTTTGGAGTCTGAAAGTCAGTTTCTAGGACACTGTGATATGAGAAAGAATGGTTAATAACTTAAGTTCTAGACCACATGCCATAACCTGACTTTGTGGTTAACTTGGACTTAACGTTAGGACGAGGCTTATTGATTTGGACGTCCAAAGCTCAGTTGACTTTGACTAACAATATGAAGCAATGGTTTCTGAACAATAACGTTGTGTTCTAAACCACAGACCTAGATCAAGCACTGTGCTTGTTATATGTCTGGGGGATGACACGCCTTAATTTGGGCCTTAAAGACTCACTAATGAATGTCATGCTGACTCCAAAAAAGAAATGCCTGTATATTTCATTATGCTTAATTCTAGACCACATACCTTAACAAAACTTTTTGGCACAAAAAACTATTGATTTTGGAGAAAAGGTAAAAAAGGTCAATGCTCAAGATCATGTAACAGAATAAATGTGAACAACAGCAACATACACAAATCCCACCTCATTGATGTTTTTAAAAAAATTCAAATCATGCAGGGTCTTCTGATGTGGAAAGAAATTGAGTTGCTGATGTTACACACAATATCTTAAAGCTGTAAGTCACAAAAACCCCCCAAAAAAACAAATATTTATATTAACTCTTCCTTAATACCACTCTCGTTCACCAAATGTCTTAAATATTTTGCCATAAAACATGGAAGGAATTGCTTTTAGGTCAAGGTCACTATGACTAATTGGTTAATGCTGCCCAGTTGAGTATTCCCCACAACTGATTGGTTAATGCTGCCCACAGTTGAGTATTCCCCAATACTCATTGGTTAATACTGTCCACAGTTGAGTATTTCCCACTACTCATTTTTTAATGCTGCCTACAGTTGAGTATTACCCCACTACTCATTGGTTAATGCAGCCCACAGTTCCCCACTACTAATTGGTTAATGCTGCCTACAGTTGAGTATTCCCCACTACTCATTGGTTAATGCTGCCCACAGCTGCGCATTCCCCACTTGTGTCTACATATAATACTACTGCATACAGACTTGATATATAATGTCTCATTTATGGTAGTAATGTTGGTCCGTATGTGGAAATTTCAGAAAAAAATTTTAACATTTTTTTAGAGCATGAGAGATCATGATATTATTTTGAATTTTTGGTTAATTTATCTAACAAAGCTTCAAAGTTTGCATGTTGAATAATTTTAATTTTGGTATTTCTGAACAGAGTTGATAAATCCTACCATTTTTCCTCTCCTTTTCAGATAATTACCATACTAGCAATGAACCTAATTTCTCTAAAATATTTATTGCCCAATTGTATACAATAAAGTAGTAAGCATTTATTTTTTGTTAGAAATGCATGATGCAAACATGATGGCTATATTTGCTACAATGTTGTAAAAGATTTTTTTGCATTGAGGGAGATAGACAATCCTTAACATAACAAATTACTTTGGTATCTGTGTCTGTCTGACCCAAGATTAAGGCAATTGTTAAAGTTTTTTTGATTAAGCTCACTGTGAAGGGTTTTCTCTTGCTAGCTAAACAAGGGTTGTTTTATCAAAGGGACACATAAACACACACTTGCTTGATGTCCACTATTGAACTTTAAGTTATTTTTTTAATCTCCCTGATGTTTTTTTTTTTCCTGCCAGGTGTCACTTCAGATCCCATATCTAGTAACAGAGAATTCCTCATGAAGATGTGTGCACAGAGAGCAATCTCTCAGTTCAGCAAGCTGGAGGGGGAGCCAGGGGTCTGGGATATCTTTATCACAAAACAAGTTCAGGTATTAACCTTTTGTTGCACCCTTTAGATGGTATTGCTGCATTTTGTCAAACAAAAAAAAACAAACAAAAATGCTTAAAACCTATTTTGTTTAACCTTTCTTCACACCTTTTAGATGGTCTTAGTGCATTTCGTAAAGTTTGTTTGTTTATTTGTTTGATTAGGATTTTTAACATAGCTTTAACAATTGTTTAGTCATCGCTAAGATGTCTGCAGTGAGGCATCATGCTGCAGACATGTAACGTTTGTGATAACAAAAATGCTTAAAAGCCTATTTAGTTTAACCTTTCTTAACACCTTAAAGATGGTATAACTGCATTTTGTCAAGTTTGTGATTATTAACAAAAATGCTTAAAACCTATTTTGTTTAACATTATTTCACACCTTTTAGATGGTATTACTACATTTTGTCAAGTTTATGATTATTTAAAAAAAAATGCTTAAAACCTATTTTGTTTAACCTTTCTTCAAACCTTTTAGATGGTATTACTGCATTTTGTTTAGTTTGTGATTATTAACAAAAATGCTTAAAACCTATTTTGTTTAACATTATTTCACACCTTTTAGATGGTATTACTACATTTTGTCAAGTTTATGATTATTTAAAAAAAATGCTTAAAACCTATTTTGTTTAACCTTTCTTCAAACCTTTTAGATGGTATTACTGCATTTTGTTTAGTTTGTGATTATTAACAAAAATGCTTAAAACCTATTTTATTGTTTTCTATATGAAAAATATATATTAAGAGTGTGCAGATATACTTGCTTAGACGTCAAGTTCAGCTGTAAATTGAACAGACCCAGATATGCCCTGAACGTTCTAGGTTTATGCAGTTTGTTTGGAGTTCTCAGTGGGGCAAGCAACATAGATATGATTTGCTGGCACATGATTTGATGGTAGATGATGTTTTTTTTTTGTTTACTGTTGGACTCAACTTATTAGTGAGTCAGTCTATTTTTTTTATGCCTCTACCGCCCTCCTCCTAGTAGATAAACAAGCTGATGGAATCTCTTTTTGGAGCAGTTTCCAAATCTCCTGGAGTATGGAAATTCGATAGCTGGCAACCTGATTATTCTTGGAGATTTCAGCTTTCACTTTGACTGTCCTGGAAACCCATACACATCAAACTCCTAGATTCCATTCATGTTTTCAACCTTAAACAGTCGGTTAACAAACATGATCACATTTTAGATTGGATTATTCATAGACTTGATGGTAATATTCTACGGTCCACCCTTGTATTCCATGAACTTGCATCAGATCACCTCTGCATTATATGCCATCTTGACATATTGGTCCCTAACCCTCCACATTTATTTGCTACTAAAAGAAACCTCTGTATGATAAATAAAACTAAATTAATGCATGACATCCAGGCAAACCTAACAATTTGCTTACCTCCTACAGCAGAACAACTAGATAAGTTATGATACAGAATTTCAGTGACAACTGTTTGCAGCATTTGAACCTGTCTTTATGATTTATGATGAAGAGTGTATCAAAGTCATGTGAACTTGATCCAATTCCAACATCACTGCTGCTTGAGTGCATCTATCCAAAATTGCCTTCACTAACTGATGTTATTATTACCTTTCTCTCAGCGGGGGAATTCCCATCATTTTTCAAAACTGCCATTGTAAAGTTTCTGCTGAGAAACCTACACTCGACCATAATGATTTAAAGAACTAACACCCAGTTTCTAGTCTCTCGTTTAAATAAAAAATCTTAGAAAAAGTTGTTCTAACCCAACTTGTATCTCATCTTAATTCAAACAGTCTTTTAGCAATGTACAGTCTTCATATCGCCCTTGCCACAGTACTGAAACTACTCTTCTGAAAGTATGTAATGACATTCTCTCTGCTTTGGATAGCAGAAAGATTACAGTCCTGACCCTCCTTGATTTGTCTGCAGCATTTGACACAATAAACCATGATATATTACTTCACCATCTCCAGCATGTATTTTGACATTCACATTATACAGCCTTACAGTGGTTAAAGTCCTACTTAGTGAACAGGACACAAATTGTATCTGCCAATGGAGTACACTCCAGCTCGGTTGATATATGTTGTGGTGTTCCACAGGGGTCTGTTCTTGGACCTGTTCTCTTCATTATATACACTCAGCCACTCTCAAGTGTCAAAGATAATCATCCATTGTCTCACGAATTGTACGCTGATGACACCCAAATATACAAATCTTGCCACCCAACTGAAGTTGATGCTACCATCCAAGAGGTGCATTTCTGATGTGAAATCATGGATGGCATGTAACAAGCTGCAGATAAATGATTATAAAACTGAGGCCATACTATCACAACACAAAGACTTTCTCATTCACATCCTTTACCTCAAACAATAAATAACAGCAACTCCAACATTAAATTCACACGGTCAGTACAAACCTATGTGTTACTCTAGACCGTACTCTCACATGGCACCAACATGTCATGAACATATACAAAGCTGAATATCTTGAGCTGTGGTGCATCAGCTCCATTCGGAGATATCTTTTAGTTGATGCCACTAAAACACTTGTGTGTTCGTTGGTACTTTCAAGACTGGACTACTGCAACTCAATTCTGTCTGATTCATCTCAATATATACTCTAGAAACTTCAAAAAGCTTCAAAACAGAGCTGCTTGGATCATCTTTAGAGTACCATGATCAGAGCACACCTCCCCACTGCTCTGTACCCTACACTGGCTATCCATTTGATCCAGAATCAAAAACAAAATTTGTTCTCTGTGTTATGGTTCACTGACGGACTCCAGTCCAGCATACCTATCTGGCCTCACACATGTGTACACACCAGCAAGATACATATGCTCCTCATCTGACAATCGTATACTCATTATTCCCACTATGAAAACGAAGTCATATGGACAATATTCTTTTGTATACCAGAGCCCAGCAATGTGGAATGAATTGCCCATTGAAATTAGACACAAAGACACAGTGATCCCTTTCAAGAGTGCTCTTAAAACTTACCTTTAGACTGCAAGAACAAACTTAAAGACATAATAATGTTTCCTACCTTAAATATTTTTAGCATTGTTTATGTTTTCTAATTTAATTTTTTTTTGTTTTTTTGTAGTCATATCATTATAGATGTTGTAAAGCGCTTACAACTTGTAAAGATTAGATGCTATACAAAGTCCTCATTATAATTATTATTACTATTATTACATATGATACTCTGCATCAGTTCCGTTTAAACCCCACTGAGACAATATAAACTGCAATATAATTATTTTTTTAAAGGGTTGAGTAAACCCCACCTTTTGTATGTAGTTTTGCAGTCTGGTCATTCTGATACTTATCAGACCACTGTGTGATGGCAGCCTCCATGAAATGACTTATTTTTGGGGGGTGGGGAGATGTGGGGCACATTAATGGAGAATTTTTACTTTTCCTATTAAAATTACACAGCGGATTATAGTAAATCTGTCCAGATGATTCTGTCTTGACTTGTAGCTTTGATCATACTGCCATTATTCCAATTGTATTAAATGTGGACAAGATAGCGACATATATGACTCAAAGATGTTAGGAATTGCAACTAGGATCAAGTATTTTACATTCATGTTAACAACACTCAAAATAACAGCAATTTTACTTGAATGAACAATCCGATTCTCATTTACTAGTATCATTTATTATTCTTTCTTCATTTTCAATTAATACTAGTATTTGAATACCTTGTGCTTTTTACGTTTCTCTGTAGTGTTACTGATTTCAAAACATGTAAGTTTAAGACTGTGAGTGAAAATTACAGCTACATGTTAGTTTACTTGTATGTGTGTATGTGCATTGAAAAACATAAACTGCATTATAATTATATTTTTTAAATGGTTAAGGTAAAACACATACAATGCTAATTTTATCACCAAATGACAGAAATAATGTTGATTTATTAAATAGGTTGATTTATTAAATAGGTTTTGTTGACCTTTGTCAATGAAACATAGAAAGCAAATGGGTAGGGGGTCTTTATCATATGTAAATTTTTTTCTTGGGTCTTTACATTTGTTGTTCAGGGAAACAAAATAAGCTATACAAATGTTTCCCCTTTGAAAATGACTGATACTACATTACATTACATTAAATGACACTATATTACATTACATTAAATTAAATGACACTACATTACATTAAATTAAATGACACTACATTACATTAAATTAAATGACACTACATTACATTATATTAAATGACACTACATTACATTATATTAAATGACACTATATTACATTACACTATATTAAATGACACTATATTACATTACATTATATTAAATTACACTACATTACATTAAATGACACTACATTACATTAAATTAAATGACACTACATTACATTATATTAAATGACACTATATTACATTATATTAAATGACACTATATTACATTAAATTAAATGACACTATATTACATTACATTATATTATATTAAATTACACTACATTACATTAAATGACATTACATTACATTAATTAAATGACACTACATTACATTGTATTAAATGACACTATATTACATTAAATTAAATGACACTATATTACATTATATTAAATGACACTATATTACATTAAATTAAATGACACTATATTGCATTACATTATATTATATTAAATTACACTACATTACATTAAATGACACTACATTACATTACATTAATTAAATGACACTACATTACATTGTATTAAATGACACTATATTGCATTAAATTAAATGACACTATGTTACATTAAATTAAATGACACTATATTACATTGTATTAAATGACACTATATTACATTACATTAAATTAAATGACACTATTACATTACACTATATTAAATGACACTATATTACATTATATCACATTATATTACATTATATTAAATGACACTATATTACATTACATTAAATTACATTACATTATATTAAATTACACTACATTAAATGACACTACATTACATTAAATTAAATGACACTATATTACATTACATTACATTTAATGACCCTATATTACATTTAATTTACTGACACTATATTACATTATATTTAATGACCCTATATTACATTACATTACTCTGTATATTTATTATTAGCCACATATGTAACTTTCCATCTTTATAGATCATAGCCATTTTTCAGCTTAATTATTCATTTATTGCATCTTTAAACTGTATAGTTTGGGTTACCAAATTAATTTTACTGTGATTATCTTATATGTATCATGTAATTATTCACTGTAATAATGTTATAAGGGATGTGGCAGTACCGGACCCTGAAACAGGTACTTTTAACTGTAATATATTTGAAATAAATACAAAATAAATGCAAACTGATTATTATGTTTTGAAGAACATGGCAAGTGCAAATGAAAGACACAGATTGCAAAGCAATGAATGATAAAACTGAATCAATAAAGGCTGTGATTATTATTGAAAAATAATGAATCAATAAAGGCTGTGATTATTATTGAAAAATAATGAATCAATAAAGGCTGTGATTATTATTGAAAAATAATGAATCAATAAAGGCTGTGATTATTATTGAAAAATAATGAATCAATAAAGGCTGTGATTATTATTGAAAAATAATGAATCAATAAAGGCTGTGATTATTATTGAAAAATAATGAATCAATAAAGGCTGTGATTATTATTGAAAAATAATGAATCAATAAAGGCTGTGATTATTATTGAAAAATAATGAATCAATAAAGGCTGTGATTATTATTGAAAAATAATGAATCAATAAAGGCTGTGATTATTATTGAAAAATAATGAATCAATAAAGGCTGCGATTATTATTGAAAAATAATGAATCAATAAAGGCTGTGATTATTATTGAAAAATAATGAATCAATAAAGGCTGTGATTATTATTGAAAAATAATGAATGATAAAACTGAATCAATAAAGGCTGTGATTATTATTGAAAAATAATGAGATTATAGATGATATACAAATGGTAAATGAATGCAAATGAAATCCTAACAAAATGCCATTTTAGTCCAATTTCTCATTTCATGATCTCTAAATATCAGTTATGAGATAAATATCAGAATTGATAATTCTAAAATTAAATTGCTTGAGAAGTTATGTTTTCTACTTTACTTTCATGTTTATGTCTCTAAACTACCATATGCAAAAATTTGAGGTTTTAAGAAATTCATTACATATAACAGTTATTTTATGCTTTGAACTAAATTGAAGGTCTAGATTCATTGTTGTAAAAAATAAAAGTCATTGCTTAAGACTTAATTTAAAATGAGAAAATTTTTCAAGTGGAACTGCTTTTGTGCCATGATAAAGCAAGAACATGGAAGAGATCATGGGATGTAATCATCCATGTTACTGGGATACTTGTGTGAATAATCACTGTTAAATGTTGTATCAATAAATTCATTGGCCAATAAAGGTATTTTCATTTAACCTTTACTGCCAAAAGGCCATAACAGTAAATGCATTGACCAACAAAGATATTGCCATTCAATAATTACACCCTAAAAGCTGTGACAGGAAATGCATTTACCAATAAAAGTATTTCCTATCAGTAATTACTGCCATAACGCTGTATCAGGAATTGTGTTGGCCAATAACAACATTTCCTTCCAGTAATTACTGCCATATAGCTGGATCAGGAAATGCATTGGCCACTAAAGGTATTTCCTTTCAGTAATTACTGCCATAAAGCTGTATCAGGAAATTCATTGGCCAACACAAGCATTTCCTGTCAGTAATTACTGCCAACAAGCTGGATCAGGGAATCCATTTTTTAATAAAGCATTTCCTTTCAGTAATTACTACTGCCAACAAGCTGGATCAGGGAATCCATTGGCCAATAAAGGCATTTCTCCTTTGAATACGTTCCCCAATCACATTACTTTAGGGATATTAGCCTGCTACCTCGCGAATCCAGCCCTACCAAAAGACGAAAATTCGTCTTTCCTGTCTATGTCATATAGACAAAGGGCAATAACTCTTGCCCCTTACCTCCCCTTGTCGCTTCTTTAGTTTTTTAGCTTCGCTTGTTGTGTGTAAACACGTACAATTAGACCTCCAATGAATCCAAGCCATCTTAGTGTAAATTCTGACCATCCGAAGTTAAATTTGGAATTACTGTGTTGGATAATCATTCCTCTACAGGTTGTATACATTATTTTACAATATTTTCCAATTTGAGTGACTTTGTCACCTTTTCTAGACTTCGGACCAGGTTGCAACGTGGTCAAAGCACGCTTATGGCGGTACTAGCATGTAATACATGTAGCACTCAATAATTTCGCTTATTCCGTATGTAACGTTTACGATATTAGCGACTAATAACGTACTGCATTGATAATGTGTGCTTTATTTATCTTCTTTGACGTTTCAGTAGACTTAAAAAAAGTCTTTGAACGACCAATTTGCGACTTTAATGGCGGACTTCGTGTTGTAGTCACGAGTTCACGCAACACTTAATCATTTCGCTTCCTCCGTTAGTTACGGTTATGGAATAGCGACTTAATAGCGTACTGAATTGTTAATTTGTGCTTTGTTTATCTTCTTTTCCGTTTCAGTAGACTTCGTCTCTGAACGACCAGTTGCGACTATTAATGGCGGAATTTCGTGTTGTAGTCACGAGTTCACGCGACACTAAATCATTTCGCTTCCTCCGTTAGTTACGGTTATGGTAATAGCGACTTAATAGCGTGTTGAATTGCTAAATGTGCTTTGTTTATCATCTTTTTCGTTTCAGTAGACTTCGTCTTGAACGACCTATTGCAACAAGCTCACGGCGATAACTAGTGTGATCATTAAGAGTTAACATGGCACGGAATAATTTGACTACTCCGTTAATAACGGTTATAGTATTATCGAATTAATAATATGCTGAATTTTTTAATTTGTGCTTTGTTCTCTTCTTTTGTCGTTTCAGTAGCAAAGTCGACAACGAAGGCATGAATGGCAAAATGGGTGTTGGCAATGTGGAAATGGAGGAATTATGTTGACATGGTTTAGGCTGCCCAGTGGATGTAAATTTCACCGCAGGTCCGTGCATGGCTTTCGGGCCTGTAAGTCCTGGACGCATGGAGTCTAGGCTGGATCAATTGGATCCATTTTATTATGCACTTTCGCCGGCCGTCCAGCCGGCCGTCCAGCCGACACCGTCAGTTCAGCCGGCACTTCAGCAGGCAACAACCGGCACTAGCCGTCCATCCGGCACCGTCCGTTCAGCCCAAATGGCACCGGACGGCCAGCCGACCTTCCAGCTTGCATCAACAGGCACCGGCCGTTCAGCCCAAATGGCACCGGCCGGCCAGCCGACCTTCCAGCCTGCATCAACAGGCACCGGCCGTCCACCCGGCAACGACCGTTCAGCCCAAATGGCACCGGTCGTCCAGCCGACCTTCCAGCCGGTATCAACCTACACCGGCCGTCCATCCGGCAACGACCGTTCAGCCCAAATGGCACCGGTCGTCCAGCCGGCATCAACCTGCACCGGCCGTCCATCCGGCAACGACCGTTCAGCCCAAATGGCACCGGTCGTGCAGCCGACCTTCCAGCCGGCATCAACCTGCACCGGCCGTCCATCCGGCAACGACCGTTCAGCACAAATGGCACCGGTCTTCCAGCCGGCATCAACCTGCACCGGCTGTACATCGGATTTACGGAGATTATAGTGATGTACCCGTCAGTCAATCTGTACTACTGGTTACATATCACTACCATGAGAGAGATGTTATAAATGTATCTCCGTCCAATCAGACCATTCGAGAGGCCGGTGCCGGTCATAGCCGGACCTTCGCCGACATTCCGGCCGACCATATACTAGACAAATCAGTCGGTATTGCCGGTGTACACCTCCCGTCACGTCAAATACGTGACGGTGTGATTTTAAAACAAGGGAGAATTAGTGACATTATCAGAGATGACGGAATTGAGTTATCTATGCCACTTGGTATGCGCTACCCAGATATGGTAGCTTTACCAGAACAGGACTTTCAGGCCGACCATTCGCCAGTTCAATCAGCCGTTAGTGCCGGCCGTCCATATGTTCACAGCTTCTCCACAAGGGAGATTTAGTGAAAGTGTCAATTATGACAGAATTGCGTCATCTAGGTCACCTGGTATGCTGTACAGATATGCAAGCTGTACCAGAACCAACATTCCCTCTGAGCGAATGGTAGATGGGCGCACAGTGCTGGCCGCACTACATAAGCATTATGTAATTATTATTACCTTCCAGCCGGCACCAACCGGCACCGGGCGCCCATCCGGCAATGACCGTTCAGCCCATATGGCACCGGTCATCCAGCCGACCTTCCAGCCGGCACTAACCGGCACCGGGTGTCGATCCGGCAATGACCGTTCAACCCAAATGGCACCGGTCGTCCAGCCAAGCTTCCAGCTGACACTTGCCGGCACTGACAGTCCATCCGGCTCCGGCCGTCCAGCCCAACAGGCACCGGTCGTCCAACCGTATGGAGATTTTAGTCATATACCAGTCCGTCCGACTGTACCACTGTACCACTGGACTTTTATGATACCGCAATCCGCACAAATCGGATTGACGATGATTCTAGTGATGTTTCCGTCTGTCAATCCGTACTACCGGTTACATATCACTACCATGACACAGATGTTGGCGATGAATCTCTCGATCCAACCCGACCATTCGAGCGGTCGGTGCCAGTCATAGCCGGCCTGTTGCAGACATTCAGGCCAAACATATGCCAATCAATTCATTCGGCATTGCCGGCCGTCCATAGGCTAACAGCTCATCGACAAGGGACAGTGAATGCCGTTATCAGAGATGACGGAATCGAGTCATCTATGCCACCTGGTATGCATTACCCCGATATGGATGCTTTACCAGAGCAAGATTATGCACATAGTGAGTGCGATGAATCGCAGGCAAATCAGCTGTATGCAGATCCAACTATGGAACGGACTGAGTTCAGCTTCAAAGCCGCAGTGGAGGAAATTTATAGGGTGTTGGCCCCTTCAGAATGCCCTCCACCTCCTGCTGCCATTACCGACTATAAGGTTAGAGCGTCGGTCGATCTGGATGAGTGGAAGAGACTCTATCCTTCCGCCTCCTTCCCCAGTCGACAAAAAATTAAGGAAATTAATGACCGTCTGTCGACACGTATAGGGGATCCAGGAAATGCTAAGGCGTTCTTTTCTGAAAGCCAAGTACCAGCGTCGTTTTCAGGTCGATGGTACAAAACTCACTCCGATGCGTTCAGTACTGAGGTCCTGGCTCGGGATAAAATATGGCAGCAGTCCATATGTCTGCGGCATTGTCTTATAAAGTGGACAAAACTGTGTTCAATGCCACGTCCAAGCTGGTTCGAAATGTAGTCGCTACGTCTTCACTGTTAGACCTAGCCTCCCTAGCCATTTTCAGGATCGCTGAAAAATCTGGCAATGAACATGCTTGGGAATCGACGGCCCGGTTAGCTAGGGTTCTTAACAGGGCAGCTCACCATTCCATGGCCAATGCGCTGACTGCTTCTGCCAACCTAGACCTGATACGTCGTGACACATGTCTGAAGGGCACGTCGCTTAAACCCCATCATAAGCTGGCTAGATATGACCGACGCATATTTCACGTCCCTAGTGGTTAGAGTGTCCGCAGCGGAAGCGGCAGGTCGTGTGTTCGATCCCTGACCGAGTCATACCAAAAACTTACACAATGATACTAACAGCTGCCTCGCTTGACGCTTAGATAATGTGACTGGGTGGGACATCATTCTACATGTCTGGGGCATGATGCCCCAGTGCTAGACATCACTATAAACTGCCTCACTGCAGACATCGTAGCGATATAACTGAAAGATGGTTAAAGCTACATTAAAAGAAAAACGAGTAGCGGACATTTCTCCGTTGTGCTTGTCGGGACTTGGTTTATCAGTTCCATGTCATACCTTTTGGCCTAAATTTAAGCCCTTGGGCTAGTACCAAGGTTATGGATTACGTCGTCACCCTGTTCCGCTCGACTTCATCTATTGCGTTGGCAGTATATTTGGACGACATCCTCCAGAAACATCTGTCAAGTTCTACTCTGCTCAAAGGCAGAAACGATCTTATATAACTTTACATCATATAGGCTTTCTCGTGAACTGGATAAAGTCTGATCTCTGTCCAATCCGGATTTTGGTCCATCTGGGTGTGGAGTTTCTCCCGATCTGAATCTGGTAAGGCTTCCTCGAGTTTGCGATCATCCAGATAATTGCACTCGTAGAGTCCGTTTCCGACAGGATGCGCATTTTAGCGAGAGAGTTGCAGATCCTCGGATTATCCAATGCGGCAACAGACTTGATCCCGCTCAGCCGTCCTTTTATGCGCCCTTTACAAAGGACGTTGCTGGTGTAATTGCGCCCTTTTCAAGTCCCTTCGATCCCAGAAAACAGTCATGCTCACGCCAGAGATACGATCATTCTTGAGTCAATGGCACAACCCCTGTAGGCTGTCCACAGGGATTACTCTGGAGATACCCCAAGCGGGGATAACGGTATGTTCCGCCACTAATACCTACGGTTGGAGTGCCCACCTGTTGCTGGACTTCGATACTGTCAGCGGCACGTAGGTGCCAGGGGCGAGCCCCTTTCCACATCAACCTTTCAGAAATAACGGCTGTCATCAATGCCTTTCATTTCGGGCAGGATCAACTCTTATTACAAACTGCCCTCATTATGTCAGACAACATTTTGGTGGTGCCTTGCCTCAAAACAAGGGGACACCAATCACCAGACCTGTGCAATCTGAACTGGCAGTTTCTACATTGGTTCGACAATCTCCACCTCAATGTACAATTCAGACACATTCTTGGCAGACTCAATGTCTTGGCTGACACTCTATCTAGTCATTCACACAGAATGGTCACTCCATCAATCGGACTTTCTTCCAATTGACACACTTTGGGGACGTCCGATGATTGATCTTTTGCAACAAGGTGGAATCGCAAGTTCTCCACCTTTCATCTCACAGGTTCCAGACCCAGAAGCTTGGGTCGTGGATGCTCGATCAATCACCTGGGAAGGGTTGTGGTCATTCTCCTACCCTCCCACGGTCTTGGTACTGAAATTAATCCAGAAGTTAAGGGGTCAGAACTGTCAGATGGTTCTGATTGCCCCTCTCAGATGGAACAACTGGGTCTCCGATCTACTCAATCTAGGCGATAGATCTACCCAGGAAGATTACAGTCAGCACAAGTATTCACAAGCAACCGCGGCCAGGGGTGTTCCACCCCTGTCCGGACCGTCTTTATGTTCAAGCTTGGCTCTTGTCCAGACAGCCTTGCAAGACAAACAATTTAAATCTTTGATTGCGGAGAGAATCTCGAGAGCAAGAAGGCCCTCTACTCTGAAGGTTTACGAGGGCAAGTGGCATGTTTTCAGAGACTGGTACCATATCATTCACATTGTTCCTCTGAGTGTCACAATCCCTCAACTGGCCAACTTTTCTCTGGCTTTTCGAGGAGAAACAGCTGGCTCCAGTTATTCTCAAATGCTACCGCTCCATGATATCAGACACATTCTGCCATTCTGGTACATGTGCTATCAGCCATGACAAAGATTTGTCAGATCTTTTAGACATTTTAAAAATTCAATCGACTTATATCCCTCACCCTGTTTCCAAATGGAATCTGTCCTGGGTTTTAACATGACTCAATTCAGACAGTATTGAGTCTTTCACCCACGATTAGTTAAAGCTACTATCATACAAATTGGGTTTCTTGATAGTCTTAGCTTCAGCATGCAGGGTGAGCGAGTTACATGTCCTTTCTAGTGACCCGAACTCTCTTCCGTTCCAATCAGAGGGTTTGATGGTCCTCTTGACGCAGCCAGGCTTCGTAGTCCAAAATAGATTACCATACATTGGCGATCAACGAGTCATCATTAGCTCGCTTTCTTTATAGATAAGTCAGGATCAACAGCCATGTAAGATCCTGTTTGTGCACTCTAGCACCATTTCAATGCATAGAGGTGAGTCAGGTCACATACAAGCACCTCTTTCTTCTGGTGATAGCTGGGATATAAGATATCACCATTCAAGCCCTTGCTTCATGGCTGTAGTGGGTTATACGCTCGGCGTACTCTGAGAATTCGCAAATCAGTCACCTTATAGAAGATGTTGGCTGACATGCAGAGTCAACCTTCTACAGTTTTATCTTCAAGTTTGTACTCGCAGAGGCAAACATTGATTCTAGTAGGTCCGGTGTTGGGCAGCCCAGACGCCCACCAGACCCATGTGCAACAATTAGCACAGCCTATTAGCTTCGCTGGATTCGCCAGCAGCAGAGAGGGTGAACCTCACAACTTTCCGAGCGTCGATTCGATGATCTAAGGCTTCCACCAAATAGTAAAAAAATGGCGTCTATTCGATAAAATAAGATTTCCTTATATACGCCATTGTCGTTGTCATTCACCCTCTCTGCTGCTGGAATTTTCAGTTCTGGGTTAATAATTCTTTTACGAGTTCAACCAAATATTTGATCGAGTCCTTAGGACGA
Source organism: Unio pictorum (assembly GCA_030141615.1). Taxonomy (NCBI): domain Eukaryota; kingdom Metazoa; phylum Mollusca; class Bivalvia; order Unionida; family Unionidae; genus Unio; species Unio pictorum. Next base: position 6,082,104 of record JARLTB010000254.1, read on the forward strand.
AAATCCTTTGAAATTGCAAAGCAATTTAGGACTTTATAAACAAACTAATCGCTAACACCTCTTCTTGTAAATCAATCAGATTATTTGACTGGTCGGTGAGTTTGAAATTAATTCTCGTTAACGAATTATTATGGCATCGCATGTAGACAGGATTAATTGGGTTTTCAATAATTAGGAATCCTGGAGGAGCTGTTGGTGCAAATGAATAAAGAATATATCCCTGCTGAGCTTGATTTGATTGTTCTAGATTAATCTGATAGCTTCCTTCGATAACATCACATACTAAATTAAGCGCAATCACTGAGGATATATTCACGTTGAACGGAGCGATATGCCTACCACCGCCATCTGGGTCATTATTATATTTGAGGAGGACAGATGGATCTTGTTTTTGTAGCGCCTTGATATCGGTTTTAACAATTCTTGCTAGTTCATCAGCTTTGTACCCGGGAAACTTGAAATTACGCAGATTGTCCTCTGTGATATTGTAATCGGTTAGGAATCGTTGTTTATTGTCGCTGTTGTCATTAATTATTGTTTGAATAATTAGTTCATAGATATATTCCATGTCAGATATAAGTTGATTTATTATTTCAACGTGTTTTTGCGATTTTGTTTTCCGTAGTTGTTCTAGTTGTGTTTCATATAATTGTTTAATTTCATTAAAATAACCACGGATGTCAGTTAGCGTAAATGAAATAGTAACAGATGAGTCGGTTGTTCTTTTAATGATAAAATCCCATTGCAATGTGTCTTTGTTGGTAAATATAAATCTATCGGCGATTCTTCCTTTTCTTATATCAGATAAATTATCTCGATAACTGGGATTGATTTCATGATATGATTGTACGTCCGTGGTTAAGTCGGTGGCGGATTTTTCCGGTGGTTTTTCAGGCCATCCTAACACTGTTCTTAACGAGCTGTTATATATATCTACAATGTATCCCTCTGTGCTTATTTCGATCGACGACGAGAGCGTCGGTTGATGAAGATTAATAGCTATTTTTGATTCTTTTCCAGTGATTGATTTTATTCTACGCTGAATTTCAGCATTGATTTGCTTAATTTGGTACGACCCAGTTGGTAACGAAACAGTTTCCCACTCTGGAGTACCATCGGGTTTATTCTTATACGAGAACACCAGTGCGTTATTGGGTTGCTGACCGCCAAATGCAACCGATCTGATATTAGGCCAGCTATGATATACTCGTAATTTTGCCAGCGCGATCTCACGCACTGGAATCGGAGAAGGGAAGTTCACACTAAATTCAGGACTCGTTGATGTTATTGATATCATGCTTGTTTGTACTGGGTTCGTGTTCTCCACTATTTGTTGAAGTAATTCCATCGGTGTCGTCATCGTTGCTATACTCATGATTTATTTCTAATTTTGGTATCGAGGAATCATAAATACTGACCATCACTGAGAACTCACAATCTGGTATGGTTGAGATTATTGAGATCATTCTGGTTTTTTTGGGGTTTGTGTTTTCCAATTCCATCGGTGTTGTCATTGTTATTATATTCATGTTGTTGCTCTAATTTTGATATCGCTGAATCAAAAATACTGACCATCGCTGAGAATTCACTATCTGATATAATTGTATTATCGAGTGACGATGATATCATCAATGATAATTGCGAATATGCGGTTGATGCAATATGAAATTGAAGTAAGTAATTCTGCAGTTTACTCTGGCTGCATGATGATATCCTTTTTGCTATCCCGGTTGATATACCCCCGATTGTAGCCACCGCAGAAATGCAAATTGAAACTACGACCGGGGCAATCATTATAACCGATGCAAGTATTATTCCGGCGCCAGCGAGAACGCTTGACACCGAGTACATAGTAATATCAATTGCGGTAATTCTTCGTCGGTATTTTTTTATTTTTATTTGATACTCCTCAGTGAGGGTTTTGAGTCTAGTCTGAAATTCTCTGACTTGATCATAGCGACATTGAGTTGATGAAATCATTGTTATTTTAAAAACGCTAGCGTTTTCAATTGTGAAATCCGAAGGATTTTCCTTTCAATTATCCTATTATTGACCTGGTTTTAGGATCTGATGAGGGGACACCGGATACAAATTCTATTATCCAGGGTAGTGGCTCCCTAATCACAGACTCGTCAGAATTTTTTATAGTAATCGGAAATGGGATTGGTATAGAGGGTGGAGGTTTTGGTACTTTATCTAATATATATGTCAGCGTGTTAACACCGGTGATACCCCAATTACTGAATTCCAAATCAAATTTACGGCGATGTATTATTGTAAATCGGTAGCAACCTGGTACACTAGTATGTCTGTGGCCAACATAAAGATAATTATCATTTCCCCGGATCCAATCAAAAGTCCCACTATCAACCGTGTACACGATGTTATTGACGCTTACACTATGTGGAATTTTTACCTTATTGATAGCCGCGATAATTTCAACGAGAGTCATAACTGCCACAGGTGGGGTTCCAAAAAACTTATCGACGACGTCGTTGGCAGGGGTTTGTACCTTTTCAGATTTTTCTTTTAGTTTAATAATATCGTCAATGACGTCGGAATAGGTTTTATTGATTTCGGTATATTTCATCAACGTTCCATCGCGGCGTTTAAAAAATGAAACCACAAGGAGGTTAACTCCAAAACCTGTTTGGGATCTATAATTCGCGTCGAGTTGAGAATATGTCGTCGTGATATTGTAATTTTTAGAACTCTCAAAGAAATTATTAACCATTTTGTTGATGAGTTTTTGTTCGTCAATAGCGCTTTTAACTTCAGCGAGGGTCGGGCCTGTCAACGATGTGGTTTCAGACACAGGTGTTCTCCCAAGAAATTTATCAACGATGGTATTAAGTGTTGTTTGTCTCACCATAAACATATTAATATCTTTGAGAGTCATTGTAGATGTAGCTGGGACACCAAAGAAACTATTAGCGATGTAGGCATTGTGAGTGTGCTTGCCGATAAACTCGCTAATTTCAGCGAGAGTCATGCCAGCCACAAGTGGGGTTCCAAAAAACTTAACAACTACGTCGTTAGTGGGTTTTTGATCTTCTATTAGTTTAGAAATCTCGAGATAATTTGCCTTGATTTCTGAAGCAGTCATCATCCTTCCAGCTTCCTTGTTAGCGAAGAATGAATTCAACAAGTCTTTAATTTCAGCGAGAGTCATGCCAACCACAAGCGGGGTTCCAAAGAATTTATGTACGACATTTTTGCGAAAATTATTATAACCTCATATAAGATCATTCAGCTCACGTTCGTTGGTAGCAATCGCGTCGGTGATCGTAGACACAAGTGCGCCTGGTTTAAGTCGTCCACCGTTGGAATAAAGCGCAATAGAGTTTTCAGCGGCATCGCTCTGCCGTATCAAAATGTCATTCACGGATATATTACTGCTTTTCAATTTACCCTGTTTGTCTTGAAATACAACTAATTCGTTCGGGTCAACATCTATTAAATTTAACATCTCAGCGATTTCATCTTCAATTATTTTTTTTACATCCTCGATAGAACCCGCAGACGTTTCCTCGGTGGGTTCCAACATTGACAGAGATTGTCCCCAAATATCAATCATTATTGTTAGCGTAACTTGTGTTTTCAATTTATTGATCCTTGTAATTTCCCACTCGTGTATTCGTTTACAACCTGATGAGGTGGTTTCCACGGAGATCCAAAGGATTTTAATGAAATCTCTGCGAGGACATTTAATACTTCACGGCCGCATATCGGTGGATCATTTAATTGTTGTGTTGGCAGCGTGGAATAAAAAATCGGAAACTCTTTGAGTTTCGTCGAAGAATTTATATACCGCATAAACTCTTTCGGTGGGGCTAGCCCATATGAATCGAAATAGACAATCCCACGTGGATCAATCGCGTATGCAACCCAGTGAGTTCCCGATCCGCTGCTGTTATCAAGATTGATAATACCGGTTTCAACGTTATTTGGTTTTCTTGGTAATTGATCTCTCATAAAAACCCCTCTGAAGTTTTTTATCGCTAGTTTTTTAGCAGCATCAATTAAATCAAAATTGGACATAGGAACCATAGGTTCGGAAATCGAAGATTTTTCAATTAATAAACCGTTCTTGGTATTCTTCTTAGACCCGATCCGTTCACGGATTTCCCGCTGTACCATGAATACGGGGTTCCTGGTAGGTACAACCCCTTTCCCTTTTTTTTATATCCTTTCCCAGTTGCCTTTTTCAACGCCATCCCTGCCGCGGTACCAACGGCTCCCAACGCTGCCGCTTTCGCCACCGCTGGGGCAGCCGCTGCAATCAATGCTGGTATTGCGGCTAACAATGGAAATATACCACCTGATTTTATCATGTTCGCGACTGCGGCTTTTGAAAATTCTATTTGAACTCCTCGCTTATTTTTCATTGCATCATTAAAATGTTTTATTTGACGATCCGTTAATGATATTTTATGTGTACCGCCAGACATCTGCGCTGGTTTTAACGTTATTGTGGTTCCACATTCTTTAGCGGATTTTGATCGCAATTTCTTGACCTGACCATCAGTCAGCTTGACACTAACAACACTATATGGCATTTTATTGTAAAACACATTTATGCTTTCAATTGATCTAATTGTGAAAATCGTTTACGATTTCAATCATAGATTTTCCACTGGTGCATCAACGATTCTCATTCGTCCGCCAGCCCCTTCTAACAACATTGATTTGTCGCTGAGAATAACAGCAACCGCTCTATAATCAACACCACCAGGATCTATACGAGCCCTAAAATGTATGTCAACAACGGATTGCCTTGTTAAATCAAGATGTTCCAGTGAAAAGTAATAAATTGGATACAAGTTCTTAAAATCGAGTTGCGATATTTGCAAACCGGTATCAACATTTTGATCACGACCCATATATGATAGCATCCGATGATACACACGTGCTATTTGGTTGTTTCCGTAATTAAGCTGTATATCCTCAGATGGTTCTTGTTGTCCGTTTATTCTCAGTGAAACCTCACTTACCCCTAACCGATCAAATATCATATGACTGCGTTCTTGGGAACCTAATCGATTCCGATTCTGCAGCGCTATAAATATATGACGTGGAGCTGAAACGCCTTGTTTTGATGCCAGGTGCCATGTAAATGTACCATTAACATTATCATCTTTAGCATCAGTCGTTGTTGTTAGCCAACTTAGCAATGATTTACCACCGGTTTCCATAAATGAGAGCAGCCGCTCTTCCGTGGTAATTGATGGAGTCATTACTGGCATCCATAATACTATTTTACTCAAAACAACTTTACCTTCATCGGCACCAGTACGCCAGATTGCATCATTGTCATTGCCTTTTCGCACTAACGCGATTGTGTGTTTGGCTCCATAGATGACTTTTCTTACATTTCTGCAGAATCCAAATATATGATGGAGTGGAATCGCACATGAAAAATATCGCTGCTGTTCTTGCAATGCTAATTTTCGTGTTGCAAATCCTAAATTGAAATTACTATTAACGCCTCCAAGAATATCAAACGCAGCTCCAGGTCTAGCTCGACGTTCTGGATTAGTTGCTTCTCGTTGATTATCAACTGAAGTGTCTTGCGGTGTTAACACTTTAATGTATTGAAGGTGGTCAGCGTTATCAGAGGTATCCTTTGCAAACATCATAGATGGACCAGCCGATCTTGTATAATCATCGGAGTATCTTGCTAGTCCGATTATTGTTGTTGCAACATCAACCTCGCGGTCTATTGATTCAATTTCTTTTCCATCAATGAGATATCTTGCACTTTCAAATAACGCCATTATACCATTGTTGACGAAACCAACTCGGATATTTAGATCATTTGCATATGGGGTATCAGCTGCAACATTTGTTACAAGTTTTCCTTCTACTTCAATAAATGCTTCACATGGCAAAAAGTATTTACTGGTATCTTGAACTTGAAGTTCAATTCGCGATCGTAGGTCGGGTTGTATTGCATGATAGGAATAGTATTGATAATCGCGGACGGAATCATCTTTGCGCACTGGGGCTTCCATATCTAACGCGGGATCAGCTGTTCGTTTAAACATTTATAACATTACTAGCGTTTTCAATTGGTGAATTGCAAAGCAATAATCATCGTCGTTGAAAATTCTTCGAATTTCTTTTTTGTTTCAAACCACTTCCTGCTATCGCGTTCATGATAGCGCTATCTGTTACCGGTGGTGACGAAGTCAATTGCGCTAGTTTTTCTTCCACTGCGTTATTTATTGCTTTGCTGATTTTTGCAGGCATCACTGTAGTTGATGGCAGCACTAATGACGAAGTCATTCCTGGTTTCACCACTAACGAAGTCATTCCTGGTTTCTTTCGCACCAATGATGCTATTTTATCTTTCGCGGCAGAAAATGCCTTTCCGGCAAGATTTCCAACGAAATTGATTCCCTTATCACGAATAGCATCAATGGCTTTCATTGATAATTGTTTAGCTAACGGCGCCACCTTGGGAGCCATTCTTGTAAATAACCCCGCAATGGTATTGCCGAAACCATCTCCGTAATATGCTCTATAAACAGGCAATCGTGAGTTCACCACGTAGACGCTTACTGGTTTATCATGATTGTAGTGTATAATCATCTTGTTATAAAACTAGTAGTTTTTCAATTAATGATCAATCGCTTACATCCATTGGATTTTCATCATCAATGACGTTGTCATCGTTGTGATTTTCAACTAATTCAGCAATAAGTTCTCGATATACATCAATGTCCATGATACCGCCGGAAAATAATCGTCTACAGATATCAGCTGCTTCATTAATTACTTCCGGTGAATTATTTCCGGCTCGTTTCCCTCCGATGAGAACCTCTAACCGTGATATATCACTGAGAATGTTACCAGGGCATGTCACGGTAGAGTCAAAGACTCCAGCGTTGAAATCATTTGAATTTTTAATCGAATATCCTTTTCCGCTTGTTTTCTCAGTTGTACCAGTTTCGTCATACTCTTCAATTCCCTTTCTAAATTCTTTATATCCCAATTCTCTTTTATTTAAACGGCCAATCCCCTTATTCGTTTTATACAACCAATCAACCCATTCATCTCGGCTTATTCTACTGTTTTTATACTCGTCTTTTAAAAAGTCCTTTCTAGAATGAAAACTTTGGGCGGCAAAATTACCAAAAATCTTATAATGTTCGGGTTTTATTAATTGAGGTCGTTTGATTTCTGCTATAGCTCCTTCGGTGAGTTTGTCTATAAAGGAAACACCTCTTGGGGTGACGACATCAACAGGTTGTGGTTCAGGTGTGGAAACTCTTTGAGTTTCAGGTGCAGAATCATCAATATCAGCTAATCGTTCATATTCGCGCTGAGTTTTTATATCACTGGATAACTGTTGTATCCCTGCGCGTGTTTGTCCGGTCTCTGCTGCTATCTTTTCAAGCACACCAAGAACAGGCACTTCTCGTCGCTTGCCTTCCTTAGGAATATCTCCGTATATTGCTCGTTCAGTTGCTGTTTTCACATCTTTGGTCGCACTTGTTATCGGAGTAAACAGTTGTTCACTTGACACAGAAAAGTCAGTCTGCGCTTGTTGTCGTTGTTGAAGTTTCTCGCGAAGTCTGTCTCGAACCGGTATAAACTTTTTAATTGCTGCTAGCCGCTCTCGGGCTAATTTAGTTGTAAGTGATTCACCTACCATATATTGTTTGTGAACTAAATTTTCAAATGTAAAACCCTTTGGGTTTCCATCACAATTAAATAACTTAGTTATTAAATAACTTAGTTATTAAATAATGTACCATCAAGCTAACGTATTCATCTTCGACAGGGTTAAACTGTACGACGCTATCCGCGAATGTTTCAGAAATAACATCGCTGGGGGTTTCAGAATTGTAATATCTGAGAACGGCGATGAACGATTTGTGTTAACGACGCGGCAACAAGAACAACTACGTGAAAATGGAGGCGTCGCGGTGATTACTTGCTACTACGACCAGATCATCCATTATGCACATAACTGCATGGGCAAGTCCAGACTGCTGAGTATCCTTTCAGGAGAAAATCCTATGTAAGTGTTACAAAAAACGCTAAAAAAAAATTTATTTTTAATAAAAATTACTGAAAGCCTATTTTATAGTAACGCTCACGTGGTTAAGATACGGGTTTTTCCTCGTTTAACATTTTTCTAAGATCACGAACCTTAGAACTAATTTCAGCTCGTTTTTGATACTCTTGGCCGAGCTTTTGACGTATTGTTTCAACGGTGCTAAATAGCGTTATGAATACATTAATGTCGTTACCGTACAAACAAGCATTGATGGATTTTTGAATTCCTTTCACGAGCCTGTACATCCTAGGTAAAACATAACGACCCTTACTAGACTGATATTCAATATCTTCATATTCCGAGGTAATCCTGTCACAGTCGAGACTTTCAGATAATAATACCCCTTTATCATTTAAATTTGAGATTTCAGCAATTATAGCATTTACATCATTGATATCCATTATTTATATTTATTTATAAATATAGTATACTGTATCTCTAATTATTAAAAAAAAAAAAAAACATTACATATACGACAACACATCTTGGAACTCCTTGGGTGCCTTCGCATCCAAGTAAGCCCAAGGGGACCCGAAACATACATCTCCGGCGGGAGGCCTAAGGTGGCAAACGCCATCTTAGACCGCCCAGAAGATATGCTTGGGGTGACGTCACAACATGGACGGCACAATGCCATATATATCTCCGCTCGAGTGTTGCGGCAAATTTTAGGCATAACATGTACTTAATTAACTTAATTAAGGATGGATTATAATTCAATGGAACGATGATGGTAATGATGTGGGCGTGGTAAACCAAACCAACATGGCAACCCATGAAATCGAATTCATGGTTGCATGAGTTGGAAAAAAACACCAACCCACGCTACCGAGAATGCGATAGCATGAGTTACAATGTTGGTTTGGCTGAGGGGGATCGCCCCTCCCCCCCAATTAATAGAAAAAAACATCTTCCGTTTCGCCATCAAATAATGTATCTGCTATGGGGACCGAACACGTAGTTGATAGATCTATGTTTACAAGACAAACACGATACCATTACACCACGGGATAGTCATACAGAATAGAGATTTTTTAATATATATATCTTCTGATATACTTAACAATAAGAGATTTTTAAAATAGACAATTTTATGCTGCAACAATGAGAAATATTTTAAACAAAATAATACTGTTGCTAAATAAAACATTTTACTCTGTTATAATCCTCTAGATAAAATACATTCACAAAGAGCTGTATACAAGGAATTTTAACCACGCCCACCTACTTCAATGAATAGGAAACACTCGCGTTCCGGCTGAGCGAACATAGGTAATGCGTAGATTATAAAGAACGTATGTACTGAAAAGAACGAGTTAGCTGTCTGCTTTACTGCTAGTCCACCCCCCCCCCACATATGAGATATGTAGATAAATAAAAAATTTTGTACTGAAAAGAACGAGTTAGCTTAAATAAATAATACAGTTTTAGCCCACAAGCGACAATAAAAAGTTTTATTCTCTATCGATCTCCATTACAGTCACGTGGGCACGCCTAGTCAAGTACAGGTAATATAGCAGGCGACAAATTCCTTTGACGTCATAATACAAGGGAACTTAGTAGGTAGAGTGTTTTGAGTGGTTGGATTTGTCCATGGGGATTTATCTCCCTTGAATCGTTTCAGGTGTATACGAATCTTACTTTATGACCATTTTTTTTAGACAGAGATGTTTTAATTAAATTTTGTGCAACAAATCGAATTGAAGGCACGCAAATGTCAAAGTATCTACTGGCTTCGTTTATCGAATGAAAGATTCTCTCCTCGCTGGTTTCTAAATCAAACGATTTAACTCCCCTAGGACGTTTTGCATATTTGCCTGTTCCACCTAATTTTGCATTCAGACTTTGTGAGACGGCTTGAAGATTCTCAAGACAATTATCAGTCTTCACGCCATTTATATGATCAATCACAAATCCGTCTTCGATTAATCCGTTATGACATTCAAAAATAATTCTGTGACAAAGATATGTTTTATTTCTAGCACTAAACAACAAATAACCCATATTATTCAGATATCCAACCGTTTTTTTTAGTCTGCGGTGCCTGACAACACCATCACTGGAGGCTTCGTAATTAACAAGCACTGGATGAGGTCTGAAATCTTGGCTCATTTGTATAATAATACTATTTGTCTAATTTATTATAAACCTCTTGATATAATCTTGCGGGGTTTTGATGATTTTGTCCTTGATTTTATCAAGGACGGAGTCATTGATTCGTTTGTCATAATAGCGTTTTAGTTCCCTGTATCGTTTACCCCCACAAGCAAGACACAACTGCGATTTTCCCCTTACCCCAACCCCACATTGGAGGCATGGGAGAGGACCTTTTGAACCGTTTCTCACACTTTGCATATGATACCCACAGAATTCGCTTCTGCATGATTTGTTACACGGGGTTGTTGATCCAATCATAAGCCACTTGCAGTGATTCATTATACTATATTTTTCTATTTAAATACTTGTTTTAATTATAACATGGAGGAGTTCCAAAGATTATCGAAAATTAAGCCCTGGAAAAATACTAAATTCAATCTTGCTAGGGAGTTCCAAAGATTATCGAAAATTAAGCCCTGGAAAAATACTAAATTCAATCTTGCTAGGGAGTTCCAAAGATTATCGAAAATTAAGCCCTGGAAAAATACTAAATTCAATCTTGATAGAGTCTCTGATACACCAAAACGTCTAATCGGTGATAGAACTATACTGGGTAAAATCAGGGAGTGTTTTAATGAATTCTACCGAGACGGTGCAGCATACTGTTGGTCGACATTTCGAATTATCAACAACATCGAAGATGTTGGTGTCAATGTACCCATCATCGATGCTACTATGAACGATAAAAGAGCAGCTGAGATAATTTCACACCTTGGCGTAAAATCCAAAGGTGGAAATCCAAAGGTGGAAATCCAAAAGATTTCAAGCAAAGCAATTCCCAAACAAAGCAATTCCCAACAAAAGTATTTTTTCAGAATAAAATTCATTATCGAAGTCGAAGGCAAATGGATTATCAGGGATAAATTTGAACCAATCCTCAAGGATAAAAAAACTGTCATTGTAAGTAGAGATTCCAAACCAGGAATTCTAACTGGAATTGACAAACCATACTACGAGAGATCTTATCCCGTAACAGCAATCGTTTATGGAATATATCCGTTAAATGATAAACCAGATATCGCAAAACTAGCTCCTATGAAATATTCACCGTTGACTTCGTCAAGGCTCAATTGTGTAGCAACACGGGTAATGGAACACTTCACAAATGCATCCCGAGGAAATAAACTAACTGATCTGCGACGTAGGAAAATAACAGAATGGGAACTGACAGTGAAACAGCACGGTGCAAAGATTTCTGATATAGCTAAATTAGAGACATTATTAAAATTCCCAATATCAGTAACGACAATAACCGGGGAAGTATTACACGAACCGAAATATAGATTACAAGGAGCACCAATACAAATTATTGATCATAACGAACACGCGTGGACACCTGCGGTAACAATATTTCCACGAGAACGAATCGTGAGATATATCCCCCGGAAATTTTCCGGGGAATTTTCCGGGGATGTTTTCTATGAAGAGAAATTATTTGATGCTATTCATGCGTTGTGTAAAGAGGACCCTGTGTCAGTGTGGTTACTTAGCAGTGCTGGTTCTGAATCAGGATTCGATCAATTTGTAAGACCAAATGGTGAATTATATCGCGTTGAAGAATTAGATAACAGAATGAGAAAAATCGCTAATGATTTTTCACCAGAGAGTTTCCATGAAAAACTACTCACGGATAGTTTTACTATTTCTTCAGTGGTAGCTCACTTCGCAAGAGAAAAAAACTCCTGGCGTCCAACACGAAGTGATTTTCTCGAGGACGTTAAATTGAGTTGCATCGAATTTGGTCATGGAGGACTGTGGAATACAAAATACCATCGTGACGGTATGATTTCAATTGATATATCCGCGTGTTATCCTGGAAGTTTTCTCGGGTATGGAGAATGTAGTAACTATTTTAAACGATTTGGACACCCCACGCATGAAATGACTCGTGTTGCGATTAATGGACCATTACCTGATTTTGATTTAACCGGATTCGCTCGTGTGATATCATTTGAACTCGCTACAGGGTTACATCCGTGTAGTTATGTTTGGCTCGGTAGACACCTATCTGAAAAGGCCTGGATGCCAATAGTGTTACTACGATATATGATTGATTGTGGCATGCTGATATCGTTGATTGTTTCCGAAGCTATTATATGCTATCGAGCTCAGAAAGAAGTTTGGCTACCACAACCCGATCTAGATCGTATAATTAGCGAATTGCGAAAACAATTCCCTGATTTCAATGAAGAAGAAATCATAAATTGGTCTAAGAAGTTATTTGAAATTAAAAAAGAACAAGCAAAGGATTTTGGACGAAGAATAATCGGTAAATTTACCCAGGGTGGAAGATACGACAATGCAAAATTTTCCTCGCGGTTGATCATAGACGTCGCTGAATACGATTTTCTTGTAACGGATTTAACGAAACAGGGAAAACTTGTATCCCGTAAGGATGCTTTTCTATCCAATGGTGAGAAATTGGGTACGGTTGTTACCTACTGTGATGGATATAATTCCCAGTACACACATTTGAGAAGTTCTATGCTAGCTTATGCTTCTATCAATTTATTTTCGATGATAAATAGATTTCCTAATACCGCGGTTAGAGTAGCTACTGATTCGATGTATATACACAATAAATACAAATCAGATGTAGCTAAATTCACATCCCAGGAGGAAGCGTGGGGATGTTGGAGATTTAAAAAGGAGACGCTACATGAGTATTGTGAATCGGCAGATGTTACCATGGATGAAAAGTACTTAAAATGTGATGAGATTCAATCAGAATTTTCTAATGCACCACCGGTATCTGATCCAATATGTAGATACAAGACAGTTTATTTAAACGGTTGTGGTGGGTCAGGAAAGACAACTCGTGCAATTGAATTATATCGTCGGAAAAATCCTACGGATTTCACAAACATGATTGTGTTAACACCGACTCACAGACTCGCCAGAGAGATGATACAGCGAGGGGTAAATGCCTGTACTTATCATAGTTTCTTTCGATGGAAAGGCGATGAATGGACCCCTGATCGAATGGGTGATAAATTCATTCCTGAAATCATAATTTGGGATGAAATATGCACGGTATCGTTGAGAGTATTACAAACATTTCTCGAGTGGTTGTTAAACAAAAACACAAAAGTCGTCATGTGCGGTGATCACGGCCAACCACCACCATTTGTCGGTGGATCTCCACATGAATGGCTAAAGGGTTCTGTAGACTATTATGAAGAAATTAATACCGACCATAGATCACTTGATGAACAATTACGCGAGTTCAAAGCACTGATTAGATTACAACCGGATAAAATCCAATGCGAAATAGCGCGTGAAATAATTTCAGAAACTCCCATGAATGATTTCTGGGAAACGTGGAGACCAAATGATTTGATAGTAGCAAGTAGAAAAATAGTCAGAGACACACTTCAGATGAAGTTATTTGAAACGCATAAAGAAAAATTTGCAACACTTCCAGTACCGTTGTGTTATAGGCCTTCGGATACACGAAAGCAGAATATTGAAGTTGATATTCCAGGGAAGAGTGAAAAGCAGATTCTCGTGTTAAATGATATTGTGCTGGTTGATATCAGCGTCGTCGAAAATGCATTGCGTGCTAATAAATCCCCATGGACGCTAGGATACGCAGCGACGATACATTCTTCACAGGGATTAACTATATCAGATACAATTGTTTGGATGGTAGATAATCGCATCGAATGGTCGAATTTAGTCTATCTCGCAGTATCCAGAGTACGAAGAATAAATCAGCTTCGAAGAGTTGTCGTTGGCGAAGCCAGTGGCGATGATAATGACACCACAATAAATGATATTGATGTTAGCATCATTAATAAAAAACTCTCCGGTTACAAACAACAGGACAAAAAAAAACAACGAGAATTTGATATTGATGCTGAATTAATAATTACGCTGAAACAACAACAGAATAATCACTGCGCGAGTTGCAATTGTATAATGCGTTGGCAGTATTCGGATAAAGATCCTCGCCAATTCACCGTAGACAGAAAAAATAACAGTCTCGGTCATGTCAGAAATAATGTGATGTTGACTTGTCTTGAGTGCAATAGACGCAACGGTGCTAGTTAAGACCATGCGGTGGCAATTGAGTATCCTCGGGAATTACCTGTAGTTGTTGTCGAGTAAAACCCCGCTGAGGGGCAGTTGAATCCAGTTTATAGACTGGAGGTCTACCAGTTGATCGTGTTATACTAGATATCTTGTGTGCAGTGACGCTCCAAATAGGATCGGTAGCCCTTTTTCTGCCACCTTCAAGCTCTCCTGGTTCGTATAAGTACCTCACAATGACATTACTACCAAGAATTGGTTCGGAAACGCTAGCTTTTCTAGAAAAATCTTTTTGTGGTTGTACGGGTATAGACTTCTTTTTAATAGCGTTCCTAGGTTTCATGTTGATTGTTCTAGTGATCTCATTATTCAGTGCAGTAATCACAGCTGGTAACCTTTTGACCCATTCACGGGATCGCTTTTCTTGAATGAATTCTTTTGCGTATTGATATCCAAATAACCGCTCAGCAATCGTCCGATTAAATCGTTCGACAATGGCCTGATCGCGATGTAGCGCAGTATGCCCTCGTCGTATGGTGACATTATGATTTTTCATTGTAGATAGAACCGCACCCTGAAATTCCTTTCCAGGATCAACCTGCAATAGATTTGGCCAGTGCAGAGGACCTCGTCGATAAATCCTTTCAAATGCAGAAGCAACTTCAGTGGCTGATTTTGTTTTTAACGGTTCTGCTTCCTTGTATCGACTTGCAATATCAACTACGGTTAACGCATATTTGTAACCACGATCATGTGGCAAAAATAATATATCAGCCTGATGAACTTCATTAGGAGCAGTCACATCAAAATGCGAGAATTGAATTTGTTTAGGCGGTGGTAGATAAATTTGCCATAGTGCCTGTTTGGATAACCAATCCTCCGCTGTAGTTTTTTTCACTTTTGCAGCGCTAGCGAGTTTATGGACTGCTGATTTACCCCTCCAGTATCCTCTTGGGGAATAATAAATTGATTCCATATTAAAATGCTAGCATTTTCAATTACCAGCACCCATCATCAATTTGCCTTTCATAGCTGATTTTACCAACCACGAAGCCAACTTTTCTTTAAAAGATTTATCAGGAATAGCATTTAACGCATGAATTAATTTCACATCCGCGAGATGCCTGTTTTGCAGATTGCTGCTTTTATATGCAACATCATGAGCATGACACGCCTTATCAATAGCGTTTATCGGATACTCGCCGGATCGAGGTTGATTTTGATCATCAAGTCTGATATCTAATCGTGTTCCGGGACCACAGTAGCTATATCCTGGAAGGTGCTTTTCTCCCGGGTACTTTGCCCATGGGGTTCCAGGGAGCTTTGCCAATTTGGCTGCGATATCACCTCCTCGTTTTTTTTTAAAACATCTCCGGATTGTAAAATCTTTGATTTTGTAGAAATAAATCTAAACTTTTTTATACCACATGTTGCACATCTACCAGTTAGTGCTGATCTGTTATTTTTAGTTGTAACCGTCGTCACATCATTTGTGCTAGTACGCGTTTTACACTTCACACAATATAGATCCATAATTTATGTATAGAGATATGAATATAATTGATTTTTCAGCGACTAAAATAAGAGAACCAGTTAAGCATCATGCAGCGCTACCAAACTCTATCCGTGCAATTATAATCGGGCCATCTGGATCCGGCAAGACTCAATTATTGCTCAATTTAATAATGAGATGGATGAAGTGGGATAAGTTGTATTTAATTGCTCCTAGCGTAGATGATCAACGATGCTATGAAGTGTTAAAGGATTTTAACGAGAATGCATCAGAAATTAAAGGTGAGAATACCATTGATTTTATAACTGATATTGACGAGGCGCCATCCGTGGATGACCTTGATGGGAGCATTAACAATTTAGTCGTATACGACGATGTGATGTTAGACAATCAAAAAAACCCAGCTAGAATATTTTCCAGAGGCAGGCATAAAAACACTGACGTGATATATGTCACTCAACGATACACTCAGATTCCAAAAGTGATTAGAGACAACTGTAACTTACTGTGTGTATTTAACGGCGTTGATATTCATACGCTTCGAAATATTTGGCAGACATGGTGCTCTGATATGGACTTCAATCAATTTAAAAATTTCTTTAGTAACGCTCAGTCGACTCCGCACGGATTTATAACAATAAATTTACATGATCCTCGGACACGATATCGTATCGGACTCGATCAAATATTTGGTTGAACTCGTAAAAGAATTATTAACCCAGAACTGAAAATTCCAGCAGCAGAGAGGGTGAATGACAACGACAATGGCGTATATAAGGAAATCTTATTTTATCGAATAGACGCCATTTTTTTACTATTTGGTGGAAGCCTTAGATCATCGAATCGACGCTCGGAAAGTTGTGAGGTTCACCCTCTCTGCTGCTTCGCCAGATAAATTTTCGTAGGTAAGAAGATTTCAATAACTATCTTCTTAACCGTATAAAGGGGTCACATATCACGTGACCCTGGGCTGTGTTGCTGATTGAAAATTAGGAGACTGGGTTATCATTAACATGGGGAATCCAACCATCATTCCCTAGAGGATACCCGGGGTGGAGGTCGGATGCTCCGCATTCCCTCCTATTACTTATTCTCCTAAAGTAATGTGATTGGGGAACGTATTCAAAGGAGAAAGCAAATTTTGTAGTAAATTATGTTTCTCCGAGAATATTTACCCAATCACATTACTAAGAGACCCTCCCAACCACCCCGCCATGCGAGCATCCTTGTGTTTTATATACCGCTCAGCTTAAAAAAACTAAAGAAGCGACACCTAGCGGGTAGCAAGGGGAGGTAAGGGGCAAGAGTTATTGCCCTTTGTCTATATGACATAGACAGGAAAGACGAATTTTCGTCTTTTGGTAGGGCTGGATTCGCGAGGTAGCAGGCTAATATCCCTAAAGTAATGTGATTGGGTAAGTATTCTCGGAGAAACATAATTTACTACAAAATTTGCTTTCCATAAGGCTGTGTCAGGAAATGCATTTGCCAGTAAAGGCATTTTCTACTATCATGTAAGGCATTTTCTACTATCATGTAAGGCATTTTCTACTATCATGTTTAAAAATCACTGACCTTCATGATAGTTGGCAATTGTAAAGGGTGAACAGACTTGGGGATCCTAAATGCCGGATTAATTTAGTTAGAATTTGGTTATTAACAGACATGGGTATTCTAAATTAATTTATTTAGAATTTGGTTATTATTAGACATGGCTTTTCTAAATTAATTTACTTGGAATTTGGTTATTAATAGACATGGGTATTCTAAATTAATTTACTTAGAATTTGGTACATGTTATTATTCAGATATACATTTATGTTTCTTGATGATATCCATATTACCTTAACAGAGAATACCTTACTTGAACAGAGAATACCTTACCTTAACAGAGAATACCTTACTTGAACAGAGAATACCTTACCTTAACAGAGAATACCTCTTAACAGAGAATACCTTACCTTAACAGAGAATACCTTACTTTAACAGAGATTACCTTACCTTAACAGAGAATACCTTACCTTAACAGAGAATACCTTACCTTAACAGAGAATACCTTACTTTAACAGAGAATACCTTACTTTAACAGAGAATACCTTACTTTAACAAAGAATACCTTACCTTAACAGAGAATACCTTACCTTAACAGAGAATACCTTACTTTAACAGAGAATACCTTACATTAACAGAGAATACCTTACTTTAACAGAGAATACCTTACTTTAACAGAGAATACCTTACCTTAACAGAGAATACCTTACTTTAACAGAGAATACCTTACCTTAACAGAGAATACCTTACTTTAACAGAGAATACCTTACCTTAACAGAGAATACCTTACTTTAGCAGATAATACCTTACCTTAACAGAGAATACCTTACTTTAACAGAGAATACCTTACTTTAACAGAGAATACCTTTAACAGAGAATACCTTACTTTAACAGAGAATATCTTACCTTAACAGAGAATACCTTACCTTAACAGAGAATACCTTACTTTAACAGAGAATACCTTACTTTAACAGAGAATACCTTACCTTAACAGAGAATACCTTACTTTAACAGAGAATACCTTACCTTAACAGAGAATACCTTACCTTAACAGAGAATACCTTACTTTAACAGAGAATACCTTACCTTAACAGAATATCTTACTTTAGCAGATAATACCTTACTACAGTCTCAAACTGTATTCCACCTTAACAGTGTTTAGGGTGTTCTTACTCCATGCAACTCTTGTTTCCATGTAAACAATAAATGGTCTCAGAACAATGGTAATAAAGTTGTATTATCTTTCCTTTTGAAATATAATGTATTTCCTCAATTTAAATTGAATACTCTGTGAATTTGCACATGCTTGCACTTGAAAACAAATTTTTGAAGTTTAAGAGATTTTGTCTGTAAATGGAGACACATACATGGACACATCAGTTTACAGGCATATATGATGTTTTCCTTTCAGCTGCTGGAGTACATTGAAGAGTTGGAACAGGCCCATCGAATACTAAAGACGTATGTAGAGAAAAATCCAGAGAACCCAAATGCCCATAAATACTTGTACTTCTTCAGGGCCAGGAATGGGGCTGATGCGGAGGAGGAGATCAAACTTCTCAAGGTACATCAAGCATTGCTTTCATCGTTTGGATGTTCTTATCAGTTAAAATGTTTTCATCCCACTAGAAAAAAAGTTATGTTATCATTGACTTGAGCATAAATTCCCATAATCATGACAATAATAGGAGCATCAATTTACAAATATTTGATAACTTTTGCTTCAGCAGTGAGACGGGAGAAGTAAGTGTATTTTTTTATTATGGTGATGTTAGTTATAATTAGTTATAATTTTAATCTTTGCTCTTGGAAACTGTAGCATGTAGAGTTTTATGTATATTTATAGTTTTTGGAACTCCTGTACATGATTTTATTTAATTTTTATAATTCTTTTTTATATCTGTAACATCTAGAGGATATCTTTTGCTATAAACTGTGTACATGACCTGGCCCTCTTTCAAGAATACAAATTGCATATTATTTATAATTAGATGTTGACATACCTGTTGATATTTAGTAATAACAATTATATTAATAAGACTTAAACAGGTCTAGTTTTTCAGGACTGATGGGTTATGGATGTTTTGTGAATAATTCTGTGGTTTTCCATCAAATTCCCCAATATCATGTGAATATGCTCAGTTCATCAAAATCAATAGTGTGTGTTATCACATGGGGTCTGTTGCAAAGTTCATTCATTCATTCATTCACTGCCCGTCACTCCTATCAGGGTATGGGCCGCCAACTACAGATCTCCAGAGTCCTCTGTCCTGGGCCATTTTTTTCTAGCTGGTTCCAGGTGTAGCCCATCTTGGTGGTGTCAGCCTGGAGGTTGCGTCGCCAGGTGTTTCTTGGACGGCCTCTCTTCCGCTTGCCTTGTGGGTTCCACCTCAGCGCCTGCCTGGTGATACTGGTTGGCGGTTTTCGTAGGGTGTGCCCTATCCAGCCCCATCTCTTCTTCCTGATTTCTTCTTCAGCAGGAAGTTGGAAGGTCCTTTCCCAAAGATTGGCATTGCTGATGGTGTCAGGCCAGCGGATCCGGAGAATCCTTCTGAGGCAGCTGTTGATGAAGGTCTGGACTTTCCTGATGGTGGTCTTGGTCGTCCTCCAGGTCTCTGCTCCATACAGTAAGACTGACTTCACGTTGGAGTTGAACAGTCGGATCTTGGTGGTCAAGGACAGCTCTTTGGAGGTCCAGATATTCTTGAGCTGGATGAAGGCGGCTCTTGCTTTGCCGATTCTTGCCTTGACGTCTGCGTCTGTAACGCCCTGCTGGTCAATGATGCTACCCAGGTAGGTGAAGGACTGCACTTCTTCCAGGGGACTTCCATTCAGGGTGACTGGTTCGGTACTTGTGGAGTTGATCTTAAGGATCTTGGTCTTGTCCTCGTGGATGTTGAGGCCAACTTGTGAAGACGTGGCTGCCACAACGTTTGTCTTTTCTTGCATCTGCTGTTTGCTGTGTGAAAGGATTGCAAGGTCGTCGGCAAAATCCAAGTCGTCTAGCTGGCTCCACAAAGTCCACTGAATTCCGTTCCTGCGCTCGCTGGTGGACGTCTTCATAATCCAGTCGATGGCGAGGAGGAAGAGAAACGGTGATAACAAGCATCCTTGTCGGACTCCAGTTCGCACCTGGAAGCTGTCTGTGAGCTGCCCTCCATGGATAACTCTGCAGGACATGCCGCCGTAGGAGTTCCTGATTAGGTTGACCATCTTGGCTGGGATGCCGTAGTGCCGAAGGAGTTTCCAGAGGGTTTCTCGATCCACGCTGTCGAACGCCTTCTCATAGTCGATGAAGTTGATGTAAAACGGGGAGTTCCACTCTAGGGACTGTTCGACTATGATGCGGAGCGTCGCAATCTGGTCCGTGCAGGGTCTGTTCTGCCGGAAGCCTGCTTGCTCATCTCGCAGCTGTGCGTCCACGGTTGCCTTCATCCTTTCCAAGAGGACTCGGTTGAAGACCTTCCCTGGCACAGATAGGAGTGTGATGCCCCTGTAGTTGTTACAGTTGCTGAGGTCGCCTTTCTTGGGAAGCTTGATCAGGTAACCTTCCTTCCAGTCTGCCGGTACGTCTTCTTCCTCCCAAATCCTCTCAAAGAGTGGGTACAGCATCTCCACTGACGCATCCAGGTCTGCCTTTAGCGCCTCTGCTGGGATGTCATCTGTTGCAAAGTACAGTCACAATATACATTATATATGAGGAGAAAATTAAGTATTCAATTTCATTCCAATTTCTGGAGTCAGTCACACTTTTTTTTGTTCTTGACGTAAGTCTGCAGGTATGTTTTATGTTGTTCGAGAGGAAAAACATTTGTTTGGACTGTTAAGTAGTGACATAAAGTGCTCATTATTTGCACAGTAATATTATTCTGGAATTGCTATAAATTATTCTAAGTAATTCTGGACAATGCTTCTTGGAGGAATACTACATTTCTGGTATTGAAAGTTTGTAAGGGACTTTTAATTCATTTTGGACATTCATAGACCTTTGGGGTCCTGAGTTGCTGAGTGGTCTAAAGTGCTCTCCATTATGGATCACTGCCATCTCACCTCTGCGTGGGTTCAAGTCTCAGATTCGGCCAATGTGGGTATGTGGGAAAGCTTGCCTGTAGCTTCTTGTGGGTTGGTGGTTCTTTTCTGGGTTTTCCAGGTTCTTCCTGTACCATGTATAGCCTATCTTGTGTTGAAAAATGGCATTAAACACTATAACAACAACAGTCAGACCTTTAAAGGGACTAGTTTGGATTCACTTCATAATACTGTATGCTCCTCTCACTCATGTGATTTCTTTGTTAATTAAGTTGTTAATTAAATTGTTTTGTTAATTAACTTCTTTGTTAAGTTTTACAAATCTTGTTGGTTTTGCTTTTTTCTGTTACTTAAGTTTGTGACCATAGAGTCGTAAATATGGGTAAGTTAATTAAAAATGTGTATGGTAAGTTAATTAAATATGTGTATTGGAAGTTGATTAAATCTGTGTATGGTAAATTAATTAAATATGTGTATGGTAAATTAATTAAATATGTGTATGGTAAGTTAATTAAATATGTGTATGGTAAATTAATTAAATATGTGTATGGTAAGTTAATTAAATATGTGTATGGTAAATTAATTAAATATGTGTATGGTAAATTAATTAAATATGTGTATTGGAAGTTGATTTAATCTGTGTATGGTAAATTAATTAAATATGTGTATGGTAAGTTAATTAAATATGTGTATCCTTGTGACTGTTATTCATCATTTACATTTTTGATTACTTACACTTAATTATCACATGGACTAAAAAAGAAGCTCTAACCACATGCTGACTGAGATGATGATGAGGAGGAATTAAAACATTACAGATTCTGAAAATCATTAAACTCAAGTATCTAAGATTGTGTTTTCACCAATCACAAATGATGCTACTACATTTGCAACCTTGTTTGTGATTGGTTGATTGTAGAAAGTCAGTCTTCAACTCAAACTCAGAATTGTATAATCTTCAGAAGAAAAACCATAGACCTTTGATGGATGACAATTTACTGTTGTAGATGGAATGACTGAGGATCCAACACAGTACATACAGTGGCAAAGAGAGTTCATCATTATTGCTTGTTCATTGTATATTTTCTATTTCAGACATTAGCAGAATGTGTTGACTCAGATCCTTTAGTCCTTAGGCTCTGCAACTTGCTACAGAAAGGTGAGTGGAATCAATGACATGGACCATTTCAGGTTAAATCAGGCTCTGCAACTTGCTACAGAAAGGTGAGTGGAATCAATGACATGGACCATTTCAGGTTAAATCAGGCTCTGCAACTTGCTACAGAAAGGTGAGTGGAATCAATGACATGGACCATTTCAGGTTAAATCAGGCTCTGCAACTTGCTACAGAAAGGTGAGTGGAATCAATGACATGGACCATTTCAGGTTAAATCAGGCTCTGCAACTTGCTACAGAAAGGTGAGTGGAATCAATGACATGGACCATTTCAGGTTAAATCAGGCCTGGAAGTTAAAACAACTTGAAAGTCGGACTTGGCTCAAGATTTGGATGTTTGAGTGGCTTAAGCTTTGTGTTTCTTATTATATAAATAAACTTGATATGGATTTAGATATACCTGATATGAATTTAATTTTCTTGATATTGATAAAATTACTTGACACAGATTTAAATTATGTTTATTTGGATTTATATTCACTTGACATGAATTATAACTTGCTTGATAATAAGTTTTAATTCCAAATGTCAATTTATAACATGATAACAAGGTGTAAATTCAAGTATATTGAAATCTTGTCAGCTTGATTGTATTTTATTATGCTTAAATGAACATGATGATACAGTAGAGTATCCATTCCTTGGAAGTATCATGAAATGGTTAGAATTTTATTTATGTGCCATCACATGCATCATTATTCATCTGATATGTGATCTCATTTAGACTCCCAGTTTTCTGCAGCCCCTTATCTCTTTAAGCTGCTGGACTACCCCTGTTGGCAGCTGGAGTTATCTCCCTGGAAGATGTTGGCAGACACATTACAGAGTATTTTTATCAACAGGTATGTAGCATGAAATAATATATATATATATATATATATATATATATATATATATATATATATATTCTGTTATATGTCTTGTATAGGTGCAAACATCATAGACCTTGATCTGCTCTCATATAATGCACTGACAGATCAGGGTCTGTGTCATTCGTTTTATTGATTGCACAAACTGCCTTGACCCAGTTCAATAAGCACATTGTTTGCAGTAGAATTCAACTTATTAGAAATATTTAATTTTTTCGGTCTCATGCAGCATCTCAGCTATATATATAATTCCTTATTTTTTCAGTAATTCTAGTGCCATTATTTAAAACTATCACCAATTTAAAAATGTCTCCATCAAATACATAGCTAGAACTCTCTCTCTATATATATGTGTGTGTGTGTATATATATATATATATATATATATATATATATATATATATATATATATATATACCGTATTTTCCGCCCTATAAGTCGCTCCTGGGTATAAGTCGCGGGAGGGGAAAATCCAGATAATTTTGGAAAATTAAACAGATAAGTCGCTCCTGCGTATAAGTCGCTCCTGTGCACTTACCGTAATCACGTTTTTGATACCGCCGGCCATTGCATATGACTTGGTAATTCCAACAACGTGTAAGTTTATTCTTGTTTGAAATTGTTTAAAAATAGAAATATAAGCAAATAAGATTTATAAATAATGTTTATTAAGTAAATAATAGCGCCACTGCACGATTTCCGTTTTCTTTCGCAAATGCTACGACGTTTAACTTAAATTCTGCATCATAACTTTTTCGCGTGGTAGTTGTTGGTGCCATGATTAAACTGTATTGACTTACGCTAATATAACAATTTTATATCATACAACGTTATTGTGAAACTATCTTTTTTAATGCTCCATGGTATGAACGGTCCGTATTTATATACCGGTCAATTCCACAACCCGAGCGAACTTCAAAGGCACGTTATAAAACAATTGAAGTTGTTTGCCAGCCTTCCAGTTTTTTTTATTAATTACTTTGAAGTTCTCTCAATGAAGCCAGTCTCGGTATTCCGGTCAGTTTCCACAACCCGAGCGAACTTCAAAGGCACTTTATAAAACAATTGAAGTTGTTCGCCAGCCTTCCAGTTTTTTTTAATTAATTACTTTGAAGTTCTCTCAATGAAGCCAGTCTCGGTATTCCGGTCAATTTCCACAACCCGAGGCAACTTCAAAGGCACTTTATAAAAGAATTGAAGTTGCTCGCCAGCCTTCCAGTTTTTTTTATTAATTACTTTGAAGTTCTCTCAATGAAGCCAGTCTCGGGTTAATCCAGAGTTTTTATAAACTATTGAAGTAAATTATGAAGCGCTACCGGTACATTTAAATACATATATTGTAGCGACATCTGACCAACACTTTGCTTGAAGCACGTGGTGAATAATAAAAGGAAAACAATGGCAATCGTAATTTCAATATTTTTTTTATTAATAACAACAAATTTTAACACATATATATTATAACTAAATATTATTTGATTATTTAATTTGATATTCTTGTAGTCTAATACTTACGTGTATGTAAGTTTCGAGCAACTGGCTTGCCGGTATACCGTATATACATTCGCTATAACACAGCATCACTGCGCATCAGTCATATCAGTCGTTAAAAAAATTTATTTATCGTATAAGTCGCTCCTGCGTATAAGTCGCACACATCATTTGAAAGAAAAAAAACGAAAAAAAGTAGCGACTTATACCCCGGAAAATACGGTATATATATATATATATTGGTCAAAGAGAAGCAAGAAGTTAAGTCCTTTTACTACAAAGAAGGTGGTTCCTGATATACATGGATTATACTATCACTAATATGTGCTAAAGATGACCTGCATATAAAATGTTTAGTCTTGTATATAAATTTCAGATCATCCTTTTTTTAGTTGCAGTGGTATAGAAAGAATGAATTGATTCTTAGTTTTGCATGCATTATATTCACATGTGATTTCAATCATTAGCATTCAAGTTCACATGCTCCTAGTTTTTAATGCAGATGAGAGAGAGGAACACAATTTCTCATTCCACATGTCTTTTGTTAGTGATATACCATTGTCCATGCCATCTGGAGATCCTTATGATGTGCAAGACTGCTCACTTTTGTTCCCAGCCATGTCAATGGATCTCCAGATCTCATTATCCAAACCCCTATAATTTCATCATCCTGTCATTTTGAAGGAACTCCCAAACCCCTATAATTTCATCATCCTGTCATTTTAAAGGAACTCCCAAACCCCAATAATTTCATAATCCTGTCATTTTGAAGGAACTCCCAAACCCCTATAATTTCATCATCCTGTCATTTTGAAGGAACTCTCAAACCCTCCCATGACGAGAGATACTTTTTAAACACGAAAATCTATTTTTTCTGCTTGTAAATGGCAGTCTAGATACTATAAAAATGACAGTCAGTCTAGATACTATAAAAATGGCAGTCTAGATACTATAAAAATGACAGTCAGTCTAGTAACTATAAAAATGGCAGTCTAGATACTATAAAAATGACAGTCAGTCTAGATACTATAAAAATGACAGTCTAGATACTATAAAAATGACAGTCAGTCTAGTAACTATAAAAATGGCAGTCTAGATACTATAAAAATGACAGTCTAGATACTATAAAAATGGCAGTCTAGATACTATAATAATGGCAAGTCTATATACTATTAAAATGGCAGTCTAGATACTATTAAAATGGCAGTCTAGATACTATAAAAATAGCAGCCTAGTAACTATAAAAATGGCAGTCTAGATACTATAAAAATGGCAGTCTAAATACTATAAAAATGGCAGTCGAAATACTATTAAAATGGCAGTCTATATACTATTAAAATGGCAGTCTATATACTATTAAAATGGCAGTCTAGATACTATTAAAATGGTAGTCTATATACTATTAAAATGGCAGTCTAGATCATATAAAAATGGCAGTCTAGATACTATAAAAATGGCAGTCTAGATACTATAAAAATGACAGTCAGTCTAGATACTATAAAAATGGCAGTCTAGATACTATAAAAATGACAGTCA
The DNA here is from genome assembly GCA_030141615.1 of Unio pictorum. Lineage (NCBI taxonomy): Eukaryota > Metazoa > Mollusca > Bivalvia > Unionida > Unionidae > Unio > Unio pictorum. The sequence continues at coordinate 6,108,525 of JARLTB010000254.1, forward strand.
GTCTAGATACTATAAAAATGGCAGTCTAGATACTATAATAATGGCAAGTCTATATACTATTAAAATGGCAGTCTTGATACTATTAAAATGGCAGTCTAGATACTATTAAAATGGCAGTCTAGATACTATAAAAATAGCAGCCTAGTAACTATAAATATGGCAGTCTAGATACTATAAAAATGACAGTCAGTCTAGTAACTATAAAAATGGCAGTCTAGATACTATAAAAATGACAGTCTAGATACTATAATAATGGCAGTCTAAATACTATTAAAATGGCAGTCTATATACTTTAAAATGGCAGTCTAGATACTATTAAAATGGCAGTCTAGATACTATAATAATGGCAGTCAAAATACTATAAAAATGGCAGTCTAGTAACTATAAAAATGGCAGTCGAAATACTATTAAAATGGCAGTCTATATACTATTAAAATGGCAGTCTATATACTATTAAAATGGCAGTCTAGATACTATTAAAATGGCAGTCTAGATACTATAAAAATGGCAGTCTAGATACTATAAAAATGGCAGTCTAGATACAATGAGTAATTTGACAATGTTTGACATATATACCTGGAAAAAACCATTGCTTTATGTGAAACATTTTTAAAAAGTTAAATTAAACAAGAGTCATTTTAATATGATTTTGTTTATTTATTTTCTTTTAAGTACAGCAATTTCAACATTATATCAAAATTAAGAGCAAACTATATGTACACTATATCTATCCAAATTTCAGGATGGCAAGTGATGAGGAAATGGAGGTAATCAGGGAATGCTGGAAGGTGCGCCAGTCCTGGTGGCCAGTTTTCCATTTTACATCTCACCATGTTGGCCTGAAGGGTGACCCCAATAGGTCAGAACTAGACTTCCATAAGGCAGTTGTGGCCTGCATTATGTGTGGAGAAGGTAGGTTTAACATTCTCGTTTTGTATCTTAAAATGTTTTTAAATTAAAACTTTTACTTTTATTTAAATGTTCAGTCTATTCTAACTCTAAATATTAAATCACTGAATACTTGAGTGTTTATATGGGGTTGTCCATATGTTCGTGCTCCTGATTTCATTGTCACTAAACACATTTTATTTTCTTAGGTTGAGATTTTGTATGCATCTGTGTATTGTGAGACATGGATGAATCTTAAGCTGTATTGGCATCATTATCGATTATTTGTAGATTCAAGATTAAAGGTTTTTTTGAGCCATCTATCTTTAGACCTTAGTTACTTTATTTAAATCAGACTTTGGTGTCAGTTAATTTATTCCCAAATGTTTGTATCTATTACATGAGTTACCTTTTCTTGGCTATGCAACAAGTAAGCTAAGCTATCTTGCCTTTTTGAAGGTGCTGTACAGATAATATGTACTTTTGAAAGAGTGACAGGTGGATGATGAAGTTGTTTGAATTTACAACATGCACAATGGAGAGAGTGTTGGTGTACCTCTATGTTACTTTCATGTACTGTGGATGGCATTTCTTAAAATATTGGACTTATGGACAATTTTCATGATCTAAGAACAATTGTTGACCAAAATGGTTACTCTTATGTACTTGAAAAATCAGCCTAAATTAGTCTGAAATACACTTAAACAGATATTAAAATCCAAAAAATGATTTTCACCAGAGTATGCAATACCACTTTAAGAAAGTGGAATGAATGAACATATAAAAAAGTAAAAAAAAAGTACTGGAAGTGAAAATGACACAGAGCTGGCAATTTTTATAGGAGCACATTTGAAATAAGACCAAGTTGTGTAGTGTATAACCAAGATTCCACCCATAAATCAGACATCAAATAATACAAGATATTTTTTTAAATAGGATAATCAGTGAGAAAATCATTAAAAAAAATCTTTTCTTTAAAAATATAATCCTATGTACAAAACTATAGCGTGCCACCTTACAAGATGCACATTGCATAGAACCCTAATTTTTTTTATAGCAATGTTGTAATCTTGCATCAAACATTAGGAGTAATGAGGAATTTAAATATAATTTTTTTGTATTGTCCTTCAGTATTTTATTACTGCAAAGAAACTTCCTCAGATTTGAGAATATTTTCTTATTTAACCAGTCTAGGCAGAAGCTGAATATAACAATCATTTTGGTATCCATGTACATGCCTATACATCCATTGCCTATACATCCATACTTCTTTCCATCCATCCCCTCCCACAATTAAGATCAGTCTTCAAGTTGTTAAAATTAAGTGCAGTCTTAAAGTTTTGTTTTGTAGCTGAACAGAAGGTCAGCACAATGAAAATGGAGTTTCTTTTTTCATGTATATCAAGATTTTTATGTATTCGGTTCTAAAACTACACAAATAATTCCTGTTGATTTCTGCATTTTATTGCTTTGTCTCTGGTGGTGGAAAAGTTTCTTCAGAGTGAATCATTGTTTTATTTGATTCTTAAGTTATTGATATTAGGAAGTCATGAAATCTGCAACGGCTTGTACATAACATAGGTACTGTTTACACTGTTGATATATACTAGATATACATTGATTTTATTACCTTTTGAGGGAAATAGATCAGAAACAATTATCTCAAAAACTATGAGCCAAACTTTACCAAGTAGGATTTTTTTCAACCTGTCAAAACCTGGTTTGATTTTAGTGACTGTCACATTAATTTCAAGGTTAAAGGGTCATATTTTGTAAATGAAGGGCATTGTGGAGATATGTCCTTTTGTGGATCAGATAAAAACTTATTGTGTTGATATGCATAAAACATGTAAATAATGTATTTTTACAACTTATGTTTTATATAAATTATTTCTTTTTTGTATATGCTTGATCTTTTCATTGTTCTTTTTCAGATAATCATTTTATCATTGAGACTTTGAAGAAACTAGATTTTGAACATGTTCAAGAACTGTCCAGAATACAAATAAAGAAGAAGACATTTAATCTCACCTGAGACTGAGTTAATAGTTGCATATAAACAAATTATCTGTTCTGTACTTAGGTACAAGATAGAACCAAGACTTACCATATATACTTTCTTTTTATCGAATCTGGTTGCAAACCACATGGACTCATAGCTGACATGACAAAATGCTCTTGAAGATCATGGTCTTTGCATGGATACAAAGATAATGTAGACCATGACCTGTTTGCACACCATGCAACAGCAGATGAGGATCTATGTTATTTTGCAGTTGGGTCTGACTTTCAAGTGAGCTTATGCAGTAAAGGCTTGATGTGTCAGAGGTTATGGTTGAGTCTGCCACTCATCATGCCTTTGAGTAGCTATGTAGCAGAATACACCTTATAGATAGGAGGCCGAGGTACATCAACCGAGACGACATTTGCATCAAATCCACTTATTAAACTTGCCTATCAATATATGCTTTGAAGTAATTAATCTTTTATTTGCACAGTTTATTGCAGTTTGAAATAATACATATATGAAGACACATGTTAAATACTGCTGTCCTACATTATTATCATCTTTGTAACCTTTGTGTCAGCATACTGGAAACAAGTCTGTGATCAACTTTTCATGCATAAATTTCTATGCCTTTTAAACCCATATATGTGATATCACAACTTTTCATGCCTAAATTTCTATGCCTTTTAAACCCATATATGTGATATCACAACTTTTCATGCCTAAATTTCTATGCCTTTTCAACCAATATATGTGATATCACAACTTTTCATGCCTAAATTTCTATGTCTTTTCAACCGATATATGTGATATCACAACTTTTCATGCCTAAATTTCTATGCCTTTTCAACCCATGTATGTGATATCACAACTTTTCATGCCTAAATTTCAATGCCTTTTCAACCCATATCTGTGATTTCACAATTTTTGAACCCCATGTTTAATAGCATTTGCCAAGTCCTACACTGCCGAGAAAAATCATCTGCCACTAACCATCCTCATACACATCATGGTTGTTGTTATCAATGTGTTCCATACTAAGACAATAAAATTCAGATCTAAATAAATCATTCTTTATGATGAGTATCATTCTATTGTTGTCCCAGGAACTTATCAGGAAGCCATGGTTCAAGACCTGGGTTGTTTTCCTTACAAAATTGTTTGTAAAGAGAACAAAAATCATTGCAAACAAAAGTGGTCAATAAATAAAGATAAGGAAGAACATATGTCTGTTTTGTTTTGTTTTCCAGACGAGAGAGAGAGAGAGAGAGAGAGAGAGAGAACATGTGCTACATAATTCATTATGAAACTAATCAATGTAGAAGACATGGAGTTATGTTCAGATTAAAATATAAACTATCCCAATCATTAAACTTTAGTTGTCATTTTCATTCCTAATACAAATAACTAACTCAGAGATTTTAAAAAAAATTGTTAAAGAGGGGTAGAAAATATACATTTTCTCGTGGAAAGTCATAACAACTTTACAATATATATTTAGTTACAACTTAAAATAACTTCCAATACTGAAACACTTATAGGCCGGGCGTCTATTTCATCAGTAGAGTTTCCCCTATAAAGCACACTAAAATATTACGGTCATATCAATTAAATTTTTAATCATGGTGATCTAGTAATCAATAATATAGGTAATTCCTAATGATCAGCCAGTCAAGGCACAGCCTACTTAAAAATTGTATGGAATAAGAGAAATATCTGCATGTAGTACCTATTTGCCAATATGTACTTGTGTACAGAATTCAATTATATTAGTATCATTACACTGAGAACACTTATTTGTATTGCAAACCTTTTACAAAATAAACAAAATCGTTTTATGCCAGGCAAGCATGGACATTATGTTACAAATAATTGTAGAATGCTAAGATAAATGCAATCATTTTAAGTAATTGTCTTTGAAATCATCAGTTTAATTAATCAATTCATATGCTGGGGAGAGTATAACTGTGTAGTATTGTTATTCATATTTGACAATGTTTACACTGTTCAGTCACATATAAAAGCCAATATGAAGCTTTCATCATCACATTCAGGATTTAATATCAAAGGAATACAATCAGTCGGCTGATGAAGTCAATAGTGTTGATGAAAGCTTCAGATTAGCTTTCTCTCTACTGTTTGTGATTGATAATTCACAACCTTAGGCAAATCCCACTTCTGACACCTTATTGTGTAGGAATAAACAAAATATTCTTTATACTGCCTTTGTTAAATACAAACAAACCTATCAACTAAATGAAATCCCAACACCAACTGAACATCAAAATTGGAGAGTATAACAAATTATTTACTAGTAAATGGATTCTAATTAGATTAATCCAAGGTCCTACCGGCTTTAAGGTTGTCAACTTTTATTTGTCTCGAAGTCACATAACATTGGCTTATTTTATCCTGTACTACTGTTTCTTGTCCTCTTTACTTTATGCATTCGCAGAAAATTTGCAATAATGTTTTGCTTAAGGTTTTTCATTTGCCTCTTGTTCCAAGGCAACCAATATATTTTACTCCTCCATTGGTAGAATCATTATGAAGATAGGACAATTCTGTATATGACATGGTAATACCTCCATTTTGTATTAGGTAGTATTGTTGTGCAGTTTACAGCTTTTCTTTGTTCTATGATTTGAGATGCAGAGCCAGTCCGTTTTCTTCACCAGCTTTCCAAACAAGGATTCTGTTTATTGAATAACCAAATGGAAACTATTTATGTACATTTCCTTCATCAATAATTGGTCAATTGTTATCGAACTTTTCCTGAACATTTCATGTAATATGTTGTACCAAAAGTTTTTTCTGGCTGCTTCTGTAGGAATTGTTCAAGATTCCATAACAACCACAGTAACACATCTTTAAGATATCCCCAGAAAGATTAAAATTTTTGATCAAACTTGTTTGGAATGTTTCTTTCGGAATGTTTTTCCAAAGTTTAATTTTGTTGGCCTAAATTGTGAACTTTTAGCATCCTTAGCAACTAGGCAGAAACGTAATTTTTGTCATCTAAAACATCATTAGGCTGTAAGATTAATGTTCCTTTTCATTTCAGGAATCAATACATTTTTTTTCATTGAAAATAATGTGATGTTAAAAACAAACCGTAGATAGCTGAAAGCATGACATGTCAGCTTGTTGATAATTACAACAGCAAGTGGGACATTCAACTAACTGTTATAACTGGAACGATTTAGCTATTAGTGACATCAAGTTTTTTGTTTGTTAATTCAACATCTAAATATATTAGATAGGAGAGTACTTATTTGTAAATCCAACTATAGGCTATTGACAATAAACCTATAGAGTTGGCTACTTACAAGGCATGCAGAAGTTTGATCCTGATTGTTCGCAATATTTTGCAGGTGCTTCAGCAAACATCTGTATTTACAAATTCTGTATGAGCATTATTGTTTCTCTTTAAATATTTTTGTTTTGCTCCATAATGCAAATGGCATTGTGCTACAGAATCTCACAAGATTAGATTAGCCATTCCCCAAATGGTTGATTATAAAACAAAAGCATCAGAGAAGGTGAACAGACCTTTTACTGAAACATAATTTTTTAAAACTAAAGCTTACTGTGAAAATAAAAAATATAAGGTCATTAACGCCAAACTGAAGCCTCTTAACTAACGAAGCGTTTCTCTAATTGAGTTAGCTTATTTTGTTACTTTATCATTGTCATCAGTGGTTTTTAACACATATGCAAGTGAGTTTACCACCCGACGTTTCACTGAGGTTGCGCCCTCTCTGCTGCTGTGTATTAGATCAGTCTTTCATCCAAAGGTTTTATTAAGTCTTATATGATATTGCGATCAAGGATCATGTAAATTTATTGTTATACATCCGTGTGGAGTTGACTGCTTGTGAAAAAAAGTTTTTTTAATTTAATTATATCCATGTCTCCACTACACCAAGTCTGATGATTATATGATTATTTCACAGAGTATGTTTATCAACTCCATTAAATACAGCTAAAATATTAAAGTTATCTCTGATCACTTTTAGATATTTGTGTAAATCGGAGAGTAACATAAATCACTTCTGTGCTTTTATGCCAGCCGCCAGAAAATATTCTAGCTGGATTTGACTGTTTATCCAGCATCACATTATCATAAACTACAAGATTATTAATAAATCCATTAAGGTTCTTAACAGATGGAGCTTCATCGATATTGTTAATAAATTCAACAGCATCATTACTATCCTCATTCAACAATTTTGCATTTTCATTAAAATTTTAAAGCACATCATAACATCTCTGATCATCTACAGATGGTACCACTAAATATAACATCCCACTCGAGCCATCTCATTATCAAATTCAGTAGCAATTGCATCTTACCAGACCCAGATGGACCTATTGTTATGATTCATATAGAATTCGGTAGCGCTGGATGATGTTACACTGGTACATGCTTTCATGTCACTGACAAATCAATGACATCCATGTTATATAAATATAATAAATCATATGGATCTATATTGTGTAAAATGTAGAGCACCCACCCCTACAGATGGAGTAACAACTAAAACAAAAAAAAGCGTGTAATTTTGTCTCCCTGACAAACAAAATAGGTGGTGATATGGCTTCATTAGGAAAATTAAGGGCAAAATACCCAAGGGAAAAACATCTTCCAGGATATAAATATTGTGGTCCTGGAATTTGGCTTGATATCTGACTCTATAAACAAGATCAACCATGACCTGGCGAATACCCGATAAATGAAATTGATAAAGCATGTCATATTCATGATGTAGCTTATACACGTACAGATTTACAACAAAGACATTACATAAGTACAATTAAGTCCTGTATTAAATTCCATAACAAATAAAAAATCTCAGAGAATCGATAGCTAATTGGTTAGTGAGATCTGCAATGAAAGGTAAACTAGTATTTGGGGCTGGTAATTAATCAATTATTATTATATTGGAATGGAATCGATTTTTTATATTCCAAGGGGATATTGGAAAGGTAGAGCAGCGATTTGTAAATGTTACACGTGTTGTTGCTGCAGATTGGTAAATGTATCAACCACCGTCTAAACGAACATTTTGATGACAGCGTTTCTATTAAAGTTCATCAGGCGGATACAACACAATACTATTAAAATTGGAAGACATCCAAACGCATTAAAAGTCGTTGATGTTGTGAGCAGATATAAAGAAGCAGAGTCGTTATTAAGTAAAACAGCTATTGAAGTTACTTCTGTATTTGAATGAATTTATCGACGAGATCTGGACCACAAGGTAGTCTACGATGGCCAGAACTACAGGTTGATCCTGGAAAGGAATTTCTTGGTGCAGCATCATCGTTGATGAAGCAACATAACGTCTAAATCAGACGACATACCTGGCAATTGTTGAGCAATTATTTGGATATCAATATGCGAAGGAAATAATTAAAAAAGATGAGATCTTGCGACTGGGTTAAAAGATTACCAAGTGTGATAGCTGCATTTAATAATTAAATTATTTGTGCAACTGCTATGAAGCCCATTTATGCATTCACCAACAGAAATAAAAAAACATATACCAATACAACGACATGACTTTTCAAAACAACCAGTATTAGGTAATGTGACTAAGATATTTATGTGAACTTGATTGTGGTTTTAAAAAAAAGAGTGATCCTATTCGGAGTGTAACTATACATACAATTTCCAGAGTAGTTAGATCCACCGAATGAATTGCATTGGACAGATTAAATTCAACTTCTCCGCAGCGAAGATTTGTTTGTGAACAATTACAAGTAATTCCTGAAGACAGGTCAGCATAATATTTTCACGTGTGTGACCAAGACTGCTATCTTCTCCATGTACGGTAAATTCTAGAATACTGCTCCATAACATTACTGTTACAGGTCGCGCAATGATTATTATGTTGCTGCTTTAATGTTATGATACATTCAACATCAAGATCAAAGTCGAGCTTATTTTTTTGTCACATAGATGATAACTAACTTATGCCACAATTCGCCGTGTCCATATTCACAAAAGTTTAGCTGCACGTCTTCAAAATTAAACTTGTATTGGCTTCCACGAATTGTTTTCAATTTGCAAAGTGAGCAGCAACTGACGGAACGGTGAAATACTTATTGAGTTATATTTCAATATTGTCAGTCTCCGATAAAAAAAAAAAAGTATGCGCAAGATATTTCATTTCTTCGTGGAGAGATTCTGAAGGATAAACGTCTCAGCTATGTCGTACAAATTATCATAGTTTTCATTATCGGAACTTGAAAACATCACACGGATACAGGATCACTTTTACAAATGTTTTCAATAAAATCAAATATATCACCGTCATAAAATCTTATGGTTCGATTTGGCAGTAATATTGTTACTTCATTAATTTACGCATGCGCTTTATGTTCAATAATTTCAATAGAAGCTTCTTTTATATTTTGATTGGTGCAAAATCTATCCGGTTATCGTTCTTAATTTAGGAAATGTTAGCGTCTTTTCTAGCTCATCAATGATAGACGCGCCGGTTTCTTGAACTATTTCTGCCCACGAGTTTATCTGTTTACGTCTTATATCCATTAAACCGTTTTCATATATCACATGTGTCAACTGTTCCGTTACTGGTTTGGCTACGCAATTTATTTTCGAAAATTCAATCGGTGCTAAATTATCAATCCTGAGATTATCATCCAGCGGATATATCCCATAAATAAGCACGGTTTCAGGATACGCTTGCGTATAATAGGGTTTGTCAATACTAGTCAATATTCCTTGTTTGGAATTTTTACTCAGTATAGTTTTAAAAAATCATTATGAAGGACAGGGTCATGTTTGTTGCAGAGAAAAGAAGTATTATTGTCGTTTCGACTAATACGATATAAAAAAAAAATTGAGAATATTTTGATAATTGTTTATCGTCGAGAGAATTAATAATCGTTGCTGCTCGCTGGTCGTTTATTGTAGCATCAATAGCATCGTCAACACTTTTGTTATTGTGCATAATTTTGAATATTGACCACACATGATATGCACGATCGTTGCGAAAATCTTTTTTGGGCGCCACGAATATTTTCAATCAGATTATTGGTCGGATCAACCAAACCTAATCATAGTAAGTCAGGTGTTCTTCTGTCAAGATCAAATAATAATAATAATAATAATAATAATAATAATAATAATAATAATAATAGTGAGGACTTTGTATAGCGCCTAATATTTAGAAGCTTTAAGCGCTTTTCAATATCAATAATGATATGACTACCCTACAAAATAAGATCACTGTGTCTTTGTATCTAATTTCAATGGGCAATTCGTTCCACATCACCAGGCTCTGGTATGCAATATAACGTTGTCCATATGACTTCGTTTTCATAGTGGGAACAATGAATATACGATTGTCAGAAGAGGAGCGTAAGTATCTTGCTGGTGTATACACATGGGTGAGGCCGGATAGGTGACTGGAGTCAGTCAGTAAAACGCAACACAGAGAAAACATTGTGTTTGATTCTGTATCGAATGGATAGCCAGTGCAGGGTACAGAGCAGTGGTGAGGTGTGTTCGAGATACTCTAATACATGATCCGAGCAGCTGTTTTGAACATTTTGAAGTTTCTGGAGTAAATATTGTGACGAACCACACAGAAGTGAATTACAATATTCCAGTCTTTAAAGTACTAATGAACACACAAGTGTTTTAGTGGCATCAACTGAAAGAAATTTGCGAATGGAGCTGATGCGTCTCAGCTCAAGATATGCAGTCTTGCATATGTTTATGACATGTTGGTACAATGTGAGAGTACTGTCTAGAGTAACACCTGGGCTTTGTACTGACTGTGAATCTAATGTTGGTGTTGCTGATATTTATTGTCTGAGGTAAAGGATATGATTGAGAAAGTCTTTGTATTGTGATCATAATGGTCTCAGTTTTATCTTCATTCATCAGCAGCTTGTTACATGTCATCCGTGATTTCAAATCAGAAATGCACCGCTCTACTCCATGGATGGTGGAATGAACTTCAGTTGGGTGGCTAGACTTGTATATTTGGGTTCATCGGCGTACAATTGTTGAGACACTGGGTGATTATCTATGACACTTGAGAGCGGCTGAGTATACAGAATGAAGCGAACAGGTCCAATAACAGACCCCTGTGGAATATCACAACAAATCTGTATTTTAATGGCTTGATTGTGCATAATCTCTCAAACTCCTCCATACTATAATTAAGGAATATATACACACACACACACAAATAGCCAAGTTGTCGAAAGCGCTCTCCGTTACGGATCACTGCCATCTCACCTCTGTCTGCGTGGGTTCGAGTCTCAGATTGGGTATGTGAGACAGCTTGCCAGTAGCTTATCCTCGGTCGTTGGTTCTTTCTTGGGATTTTCACGGGTTTTTCCTCTATCATTTATAATGGCCGCAATGTATAACCAACCTATCGTGTGCTGGAAAATGGCGTTAAATCCAACAACAACTACAACACGAAAATTACAGTGCAATAGTTCAATACTATCTAAGTACCGCTCGTAAAATACAAAATAATTTATATTTTTTGCTCAAATAAATATATTTCCGCACAAAGGATTGTTTCTGAACATTTAATTGTCAGGTTTTTATAAGTTGATAATTTATAACTTTAAACTCGGTACGTGTTATTTGACTAAACCAATCCCATCCATCAGTTTTTGTATTACCAATAGCCTTTTAAATGTGCCACGTCTTGCTAAATTCGCGTGTCTAACGCGAGAAGCAAGAGCACAAATTCGTGCGGGAAACAGTGTATAAATGTATACTGTGCTATGCATGCAGCACGGGGCAGGCAAAGATGTTACGCAAAGCCATTCTAGAAGTTCGGTGTGTGTTTTAGGGTTGATCATGGTTCCTGTCCACGTCGTGGTGCCATTAAAGTAGTCCGATAAATCCCTAACTCTTTATTGATACTGATGGATGATTTGTTGGTTTGATCCCACCTGTTCATTAAAATGTGCAATTGTGAACATGCAAATCTTTCCGGTACACTCCAGCTTACAGTTTTGACACTTACCTGTATATGGTAACAGCCAAATTTAGCACGAAATTAAAAATTGCCACAGAACATAGGAATGTGTTATTTCACGTGGATTTATAAGTCGCCAAATACAGGATTTGATCCGGACATATTCAGTAAATATCGCCAAAAGGAACCTTCAGCCGTCGATAGCTTCAGACACGCGAGAAATACCGGTAAGTGTCTAGAATGTACACTGATATGTCGCGGATACACTTGTCTTCAAATTTATCTTTGATTTTCTGAATAAGTGCAGTCTGACCTCAAATAGTCCATCAGTATCAACATATCAACAAAAACAACAAAATAAATTGGGGGGGGGGGGTTGATTAATATACTAGCATTAACGGGGTTCTACAGCATAATGTTTACAAATACGTAGTTGCTTCCCTTTCCTGTTTAATTTGAAATGTCGCCAAAGCGTCGAAATGAAGCTTGTATTCATTCAAATAAGGCTGAAAATGGCATTTAAAGATTGCCAAATGCACAGGGGCCCTATGCAAAGAAAATTAGGAGTATCCGTCCTTGAATCAAGGGGTAGGGGTCTAACCTGTTATATTTTTACAGGTTAGACCCCTATCCATTGATTCATGGACTGATGTTCTTTGTAACGAGCCCCTGCGGCAAAATGTGGACATGCGCAAGGCTTTCATCATCTAATAATACCGTTTTACTAACGATACAATGATCACGTGACAAATCAGAGTAGTAATATATAAGGCGTAAACGTTGTGGGAGTTGATGTTGATGCTTTCAAATTAAGATAATAAGAATTCTTTCTTTCAGACTACATAGTCCTTACAAGTAAATTAATTAATAGATATTAAGTAAACGTATCTTAAACATAAAGTAATTAATATATATATATGTATCATTTCCCCGGAAAGATGGCCGCTCGCATTTAACCGGCTTGATGCAGCTCTTCCGTTTTTGTGCAGTTTTTCATGATGCATGTGCTTGTTTTCTTTCTTCGTCTACATTGTGTTTCATCATGCAATGACTGCTCAGTTCGTATGCGTTTCTTCATCTCCTTCTTTTGGAAACAAGAACAATTATAATTTTTCTCAGCGGTCTTGTTCCACTGTTAAGACGTCTTTTGTTCTTGAATAAATCGCCATCACGTGATCGCCAGGTCAACCCTTTTATACTATGGTGGTCTGCTTTAAATGACCACTCCTTGGCTCTTCATACAACATTGTGCTCAAGACTAAACGAACTGGTGCTACATTCATCATTACTTCAATGTAAACGGAAACGAAAAAATAAACGTTTAAATGCCGGCCGACGTAGAACAGGAATAATTCCAGTTTAGTTATCTCAAATGCGCTCTTTCCAGCGAAACAGTTTAAACATTCGGCCGTTAATTTTGATAACCTGGTGCAAATCCATTTGAAATCGTCAACCGTTGTCAACTGTTCCTGAGATATCACTGCGTATTGCGTTATTCAATGCCCAATCAGTAGGACCACCGGAAAAGCACACAGAAATAAATTTCATCAACGACCAGAATATCGACGTCTTCTTCCTGACAGAAACATGACTAAAAACATCAGGAGGTGAGCCCTAAGTCAGCGTTTTTAACACCCACCGCTTACTCCATCAGGTCGTTCCACCGCCATATTCGCGAAGGTGGAATTGCTGTAATCACACGGAATTCAATGATGCACTGTACAACGACAACCTTGCTGTAATCACACGGAATTCAATGATGCACTGTACAACGAGAACCTTGCTGTAATCACACGGAATTCAATGATGCACTGTACAATGACAACCTTGCTGTAATAACACGGAATTCAATGATGCACTGTACAACGACAACCTTGAATTTCTGCCAAACATAGTTTGAAGCCGTCCAAACAACACTCACATTGGAACAAAGGTCAGTAAATTGTTTATGCCTCTACCGCCCTCCTCCAAGTAGAAATAAAGCTTACTGAATCTCTCTTTTTGGGGCAGTTTCCGAATCTCCTGGAAATTCGATAGGTGGCAGCCTAATTATTCTTGGAGATTTCAACTTTCATTTTGACTGTCCTTGACACCCATACACGTAAAAACTCCTAGATTCCATTCATGTTTTAAACCCTAAACAGTCAGTTTACCAACCCAACCATAAGCATGGTCACATTTTAGACTGGATTCTTCATAGACCTGATGATGATAATCTGCGATCCACCCTTGTATCCCACAAACTTGCGTCAGTTCACCTCTGCATTATATGCCATCTGGACATATTAGTCCCTACCCCCCCCCTCCTTATTTGCTACTAAGAGAAACCTACGTATGATAAATAGTACCAAACTAATGCATGACATCCAAGAAAACCTAACAACTTTCTTACTTCCAACAGCAAAACAAATCGATAACTGCCTGCTTTCAAGTGCAGAGTATCAATTAAAAAGTATTTTTCGTGGTATAGCAGTGTTAGAGACCAGCTTCACACTGCTAAAGCATACGACCGTAAAGCAGAGGGGCTTTGGATTTCCACCAGACTCACTATTCATAAATATATGAAGCCGCTAAGAAGAACGTCACAAATAAAATTCCATTTAGCCAAATTATCCCACTACAGTACTAAGATCACGGAGACTTTCAGCTGCAGAGAGCTTTTCGATATAACAAACTAATGTCAAGGAACAAATGCACACCACCTCCAACTACTTTCACTCCAGTAGACCTTCTGGACCTATTTGCAAATTTCTTTCGTGACAAGGTACAAACCATTAGAGATACGCTTGACAACACAATTTCAGTTGACTCGTCGTCACCATAAAGTTACGATACAGAATTTCAGCGACAACCATTAGGAGCGTTTGAACCGGACTTAGTACAGAGATTCATGATGAAGAGTGCACTAAATTCATGTGAACTTGATCCAATTCCAACAAAACTGCTACTTGAATGCTTAGATCCAATATTGCATTCATTAACTGATGTTATTATGAATTCCCATTATTTTTCAAAATTGCCATCGTAAAGCTTCTGCTGAAGTAACCAACACTTGACCATAACGATTTAAAGAACTACCGCCCAGTTTCTAATCTCCCATTCATATAAAATTTCTTAGAAAAAAAATTGTTCTAACCCAACTTGTATCTCATTTGAATTAAGTCTTTTAAGCAACATGCAGTCTGTACGTCGCCCTCGGATAGCGGAAAGATTACAGTCCTTGATTTGTTTGCAGGATTTGACACAATAGACCATGATGTATTACGTCACCGTCTCCAGCATGTATTTTGCATTCACAATACAGCCTGACTGTGGTTCAAGCCCTACTTAGTCAACAGGACACAAGTTGTATCTACAAATGGAATACACTCCGGCCCAGTTGATCTAGTTGATCTATGCAGTGGCGTAGCGAGGATATTTGGCGCCCAGGGCAAAACACCCAAATTTGCGGCGTCCAGGGCAAAACACCCAAATTTGCGCCCCCGTCTGCCCCTGTTGCGCAGTTATGTTGATACTTTGGGCCGATTTGGGTATCATTTGGCGCGTCCTAGCCACCGGCGCCCGGGGCGAATGCCCCCCCCCCCCAGCCCCACCCCACCCCGTCGCTACGCCACTGGATCTATGTTGTGGTGTTCCACGGGGTCTGTTCTGGACCTGTTCTCTTCATTCTCTTCATTCTGTACATTCAGCCTCTCTCAAGTGTCATATATTAACACCCAGTGTCTCACCAATTGCACGCTGAAGAACCCAAATAGACAAGTCTAGCCACCAAACTGAAGTTCATGCCACCATCCTTGCCCGAAATTATTAGCCAATTACTTGGAGCAAACGTCACGGAGTCGAGTGTTAGTGAGTTTGAACGATGCCATGGTTCGCTGGTAGTGAATTTAGGTCCAAACCGAATGATTGACATAGTCCATATTAAAATCTAGTGGTGTACAATAGTGTTGTGGCTGAGTTGGCAGTATTTACGGTAGGAGACCGGTAAATTACACAATGGAATCAATAAGTAGGGACATGGTATATGCCGTTTATGTGTCCATAGTGGAAAATAGGTCATGTTATATTGTCGTAATGTGCAGGTAGAAGTGTACTTTGACTGGCCTAGGGTGGCGGAGTTAAATAGTTTCCAGTGATAAAGGGGATACTAGTGTATTTTCTATGGCATAACCGGTTGCCGGTACGAAAATCTGATGTTGATGAAGATAAACCATGCAAATAAGCGGTTGAGGGACTTTTGGCAAGTTGATTTATCTGTGATCTTGAAATGATTCGAGTAAAATTTAAATTTAGTATATAAAAACAGACACGTCTGGCTTTCAAATTTACAACTCAAACTGTATGGAAGTCTTTGGAAATTTAAGGAAAACATGTGACTTCCAGCGGGATTCACGCCAGGGTTTGACACTGCTCGGTCAAGTATTACCCCTGTGCGTGTAACAATATGCAAGGTTGCATATTTTGATCTGAGACGCATCAGCTACATTTGCAAATATCTTGCAGTTGATGCCACTAAAACACTTGTGTGTTCATTATTACTTTCAAGACTGGACTATTGTAACTCACTTTTGTCTGGTTCGTCACAATATCTACCCAGAAACTTCAAAAGGTTCAAAACACAGCTTCTCGGATCATCTTTAGAATACCACGATCAGAGCACACCTCCCCGCTGCTCTGTACCCTACACTGTCTATCCATTCGGTCCAGAATCGCACACAAACTGTATTCTCTGTGTTGCGTTTCAGACATACTCCAGTCCAGCATACCTATCTGGCCTCATCCATGTATTCACACCAGCAAGATACGTATGCCCTTCTTCTGACAATCGTATACTCATTTTTTCCCACTATGAAAATCTAGTCATATGGACTACGTTCTTTTGCATACCAATACCAGCAATGTGAAACGAATTGCCCATTGAAATTAGACACAAATACACGGTGATCCCTTTCAAGAGTGCTCTTAAAATTCACCTTTTTCGTCTGCAAGAACAAACTTAAACACCTAATGAATAAATGTTTCCAAACTTTTGCGACCCCCACCCCCCTTAAAAAAATTAAAATGACCTCCCTGCGTATAGGTATACAGGCACGTCTACAACAATGGACTGTGCCCTGCATTGTTAAGAATGAAATTATGCATCACATTTAAACAGTAATTTATTCATTCTATTTATAATACACGAATTTAAATTGATATAATAATTCCACATAGATTTAATGATAGTTCTTACAATTGTCTATTAGATAGTCTTGTTATTTTTGAAAACACATACTTTCTCATTACTTCATTAAACTGAATACGTTATAATTTACGAATCTGGTGGAGTGGAGATACTTCTTTCTTGGAAGGCTTAATAGAAAACGAAGGCTATTGCTATAACACTAGTTTTCTTGTTATACATCAACTAATGTTTGTCCACAGAGGAGCACAATACATTGTACACCAATAAGAATTGAATTATCTAATTTTGATATTCAATGAACAATTCATAA
The DNA here is from genome assembly GCA_030141615.1 of Unio pictorum. NCBI lineage: Eukaryota > Metazoa > Mollusca > Bivalvia > Unionida > Unionidae > Unio > Unio pictorum. Next base: position 6,125,894 of record JARLTB010000254.1, read on the forward strand.
ATTTACGGAGTAACATGTATATTCTAGTACACACAAATCGGTAATGTCTCATATCTTCATCATCTGACCACAGGGGCTCGTTACAAAGAAAATTAAGAGTATCCTACCATGACTCAAGGGATGGTGTGTGTGTGTGTGTGTCTAACAATACAAGGGAAGACACGAGTCGTCCCCCCCCCCAGTTCTAAATCTGCAAGTTTATCCTAATTGTATCTGCTAATTTTACAAATTAAACCGGTCGTAATGAAGAACAGTTCAATTTTTAAAACTGATCGACTCTCTTCCTTCGGTTTCTGACATATTGGAGAAATTGCGACACATGTTCGCCGATTATGACGTCTGAGCAAGTAGAAGTCGGCAGTGCCGTTTGCATTAGGATAGTCTTTGATTTCACAACAAGCTGAAATCTGCAAGTAAATATCTAACAACAAGCAAACAATAACAAGGAAATAAATGGTTAATAAGTATTGACATGTATTTTCAAACAATAAGCCTGTTTAAGGGAATGTAACCAGCAACCAGCACCACATTTACCAAAATCGGTATTTGTTTTTGCCACCAAAATTAAAATACATCACAATGTACATTTTAGATATTTACTGCAGGTTACAGGTTAACCCCCCACCCCATCCCCAATTCCTTGATTCATGGACGGATACTCCGAATTTTCTTTGTAATGAACCCCTGTGATCTGACTGACTGGATTTTGAAATATGACCCAACTAATGTAATAAGAGGATGGCTTTGTAGATGTACCGGGAAGGATATGGTAATTTTAAAGAAACTGACTACTTAATTTAGATTAATATCGTAGACTAATGTACTTTCTTTAGTGGATAAATTAAAGTCATTTTTTGTATAATGCGATCATATGGGGTAATTTTTAAATTGTACCGATTTACCACCCACCCACTTCACCCTTGTAGATAAGAGAATAAAATGGATGGGCCCGCTATCTGTTTATTTATATGGTACATACACATACTCATCCGAAATTCAATGGGGTGATATAGAAGTTTTAGCATTAACAAGTAAGACACGATGAACAAAGTAAATCCTGTATATACGTAGTATATGGAGGCATCCCCAAATTAATGGCATGATATTATAAAGGGAAATATTTTGAATAAGTCGCAAATCCTTCTCCTTTCCCAAAACAAAACAAAAAAAAAAAGAAGGGAATTATCAATCGGTAAATGAAATATGCTTTTAAAAAAGCAAGTATGACCCACTATGCTTAGATTGAAATAAGTATGACCCAATGTGCTTAGATTGAAATAAGTATGGCCCACTATGATTAGATTGAAATGAGTATGACCCACTATGATTAGATTGAAATGAGTATGACCCACTAGGCTTAGATTGAAATAAGTATGACCCAATGTGCTTAGATTGAAATAATTATGGCCCACTATGCTTAGATTGAAATGAGTATGACCCACTATGCTTAAATTGAAATAAGTATGACCCAATGTGCTTAGATTGAAATAAGTATGACCCAATGTGCTTAGATTGAAATAAGTATGGCCCACTATGCTTAGATTGAAATAAGTATGGCCCACTATGATTAGATTGAAATAAGTATGACCCACTATGCTTAGATTGAAATAAGTATGGCCCACTATGCTTAGATTGAAATAAGTATGGCCCACTATGATTAGATTGAAATAAGTATGACCCAATGTGCTTAGATTGAAATAAGTATGGCCCACTATGATTATGTATATATATATGTATGTATATATATGTATGTATATATATATATGTATATATATATATATATATATATATATATATATATATATATATATATATATATATATATATGTATATATATATATATATATGTATGTATATATATATGTATGTATATATATATATATATATATATATGTATATATATATATATATATATATATATATATATATATATGTATGTATATATATATATATGTATGTATATATATATATATGTATGTATATATATATATATATGTATGTATATATATATATATGTATGTATATATATATATATGTATGTATATATATATGTATGTATATGTATATATATATGTATATATATGTTGTTACGTGCTTAGGCTCGAATAAGCAGCAACACAGAAAGAGTGAAAACTAACAAGCTTGTATAACTTTAACAACGATTTTATTAAGTACAATTATTTTCATAAAATAAATAAACTTACGGTTTTAGAGAATCAAATCCAACAAATATAGAATTCACAAAATAATCCACTAATGGAATTTCAATTCCTGATAAATAAATGTTCTAATAGTTCCAGGTTCGAATCTTGACGATGTAATAATCCAAAATGGCTGACAATGTCACGTGATGTAGTTCTTGTTTTAAAATCATCCAGATGAAATTATGAAACATATGTCCTTTTCCAGATAAATAGAATAATTCTTCTTTTCCAACGAATTGACACAGTCCAGAACAAGATATTAAACTCAAACAGAAAATACACAACCAATAACTTACAGCCCAATAATTCTACTAAAGTTAGCTTCTAAAACACAGCTATATATATTGTTTTTCTGAAGTAAACAAGTAATCACGCGCTTTTCTAGAAATTGATAGAAGGTCAGAGGAAGAGTCTACCTTCACCTAGTCACGTAATAATGGAATGTTCTAGAAGGAAATCATTCACTTATAAAATGTTGTCCCCGAAATTAACCAATGAAATTGAAGACCTGTTAACAATGTCCAAAGCAAGGTCAGGAACTAGACCACTGTAAGCCAAGGTCAAAACTTGTTTACAGTAAAGTCCAGGTCAAATGAATTTTCTAGAAAAATTTCCCATTTAATGAATAATAAATCCTAAATGATAATTTTGGATTTAATAATTAAAAATAAATAAAATTAAATCCAATAGCCGTAACACCTTCCCCCATAAAATAAAAAGAAAGGTTTATATGATAAAACTTTCTTTTTATCACAAACCAATTTACATCTGAAATTAAAAATTACACAATATAATGAATTATACACGGGAAAGAGTGTCTACAATTATTTTATCAAGAAATAGCCTCAACCTTTTAACTTGTCCATGTCCCACAAAATGTCCTAAAAAAAAAGGCACACAAGTACAGCAGAACTCACTTTTAGACAAACTAATTGTCAAACATACATTAGTGAGTCTGTTAAAGAATTATGGAATTGTTGCTAGATGTTCTCTCCAGGTGTCGTTGTAGATGATGACGTCACAAATCTCTAGACCAGTGATGAACATTTTTATGAGACGTTGAAATGGACTTTCTTTATATTGGTAGAGTCCTTTTGGAGTCGCAATATTGAGTTTTCCTTTGCTCTTTCCGTAGTGGAATCTGCCAAAATCCTTTCAGAAGGTCAGAATTTGGTGACGTACTTGGCATTCCCAATTTTATCAATAGAATAGTCACTTCTTGTTAATGGGAATGAATCTGTTTTTGTCACTCTGTTCACCTTCCTATAATCAGTACACATACGGAGAGTTTTATCTGGTTTAGGAACAAATATGCATAGTGAACTCCAATCACTTTTACTAGGCTTGATAAAATCATTCTCCAGCAAATATTGAATTTCCTTTTTCAAATATTCCTGTTTGAGTGGACTCATCCTGCATGGATGCTGTTTGAAATTTTCAATTTCAACGTCATGAAAATTTTGTTTGTCCTGGTAAGAATATCTGGACATAAGTGCTCATATAATAATAACTTTCAGTTCATTTCTTTCTTGCACTTGCAAATGTGAAAGTTTCTGGTCTAGATTTGTTTATAATTTCTGAATTCCAACAATTCGTCGCTCCAATGTCAGTCGAATCCTGATGATATTCCTTCACTAAGAGGGACTGGTACAACTAAATTAATTACATATTTAACATGGCTATCTCTTTCAATATACTGGTACTCCTATAATTTATTTAGATCCCAGGAGCACTAATACTATAATTTAACTAATTCATTTTCTTCTTAACTTTGTAAGGGCCGTAATATCTAATTTGAAGTAAAGTAAGAAGAATGAATAAGAGTAACACAACTCCATTATCAGACTCAAAAGTTCTCTCCCTTGTATTTCTTTCAAACCTTAGCTTCATTTTTAACTTTAATTGATTACTTGACTTGGTCTTAGATAAGGAATCCACACAATCTACCATAATTCCACTGAATGTTTCATCAAACGTAGGAATAGGTTGCAGATGAGCCTTACGTATCTTCTGATTGGGTTTTCCTAGCATTTGACAAGCATGACAAGATCTACAATATTTGGCAACATCACTTTTGATTTTTGGCCAATAGAAGTGAGTCAAGATCTTGTGATACATTTTATTAATCCCTAAATGACCAGCCAAAAGAGTTTCATGGGCCAAATTAAATATTTCCTGTCTGTAAGGTTTTGGAACTACTATTTGATAGTTCACTGACCACTCATCACAAACAGTTACCTCGGAAGGTCTCCATTTTCTCATAAGAATTCCATTTTTAATGAAATAACAGACAGGAACTTCAGTGGCTTCAGTCTCATTTATGACCCTTTGAAACAAACAGGAGATCTCAGGATCTTTTTCCTGTTCGACGACAAGTGACTGTCGTTTATCACCCTGATTAAGAGAATGAGTTATTAAAAGAGGATCACTATGATCAATACCTTCTGATTGATCTAAACCAAGAGTAAAAGTGATCTCATCAAAAACCTGACCTATACAAGTGCCAGTTGAAGGAATGCTGCCTTCTGTAACATCACTCTCAAAATCATCACCCTGATTAGAATAAAGAGAATGAGTTGTCAAAAGAGGATCACTACGATCAATACTTTCTGATTGATCTAAACCAAGAGTAAAAGTGACCTCATCAAAAACCTGACCTTTACAAGCGTCAGTTGAAGGTATACTGGCTTTTTCAACATACGCCTGACCCACGCAGGTATCAGATAAGGGAAAACTGCCCTCAACAACATAAGCCTGACCCATGCATGTGTCAACGAAGGGAATACTGCCCTTTTCAACTTCATTCTCAAGAGCTTTCTTTACCATAGCTCTAGTAACTGTACAAGCTTGAAATATATCAGGGATTTCTTTTTTAATTGAATCAACTTTCTGATCCAAATTAGGCTTGTCAGTTACAAGTGGATTAACCACAACCTTGTCTCCAGCTAAGTCGTTGCCTAGCAATAAATCTATTCCCTCAACAGGTAAAACCGAGACTGTTCCGATTGTCACAGGTCCTGACACTAAGTCTGATGACAAATTTACACAATGGAGAGGAACATTAACAAAGCAGCACTCCAACCCCTGAATAAGAACACTTTCATTAGAAGAAGACTTCTCAGATAAAGGCAAAGTACCTGATAATAAAAGACTCTGAGAGGCTCCTGTGTCCCTTAAAATTTTAATAGGGGTGGGATTGGCCAAATCACCGAAGAGTGATATAGAACCTTTCGATATGAATGATTCATAATTCTCCATATCACAATCAGACTGGGATTTATTAGACCCAACAAATGTATTGCTTTCTATACATGACTGTGACCTTGACCTCTTGTAAATAAGAGCATTTGGAACTGGTCTATCTTGATTCTGATGCCTATTTTTCAATTTGTAGCAATCAGAAATAACGTGTCCTTTTTTCTTGCAAAAGTTACACGTCGGAAGAGACAAGGATCTAGAATCAAACTTCTCTGAAGTCTGATTTTTGAAAGTTGTGTTAGTTTGAGCTTTAGAAGGGCTTGAATTAGGCGGAAATTCTTTTCTGCCAGAAAATTGTTGAGTAGAAGTCTTGTTAACAAAAGGAACTTTATGTGTCAAAGAATATTCGTCAGCAGCTCGAGCAGCATTTTCCAAGGTTTCAATCTGATGCTCCTCAAGATAAGTTTTAACATCACTATGAACACAGTTTTTGAACTCTTCAATTAATATAATTTGCTTGAGATTTTGATAATCTTGCTCGACTTTCTTGGCTAAACACCATCTATCAAACAACTGCTCTTTTTGTCTAGCAAATTCGACATGAGTTTGTCCAGCTTCTTTTCTGTAATTTCTAAATTTTTGCCTATAAGTTTCAGGGACTAACTCATAACCTCTTAAAATGCATTCTTTAACTACGTCATAATCACCACTTTGCTGAACAGACAGTGAAGTGTAAATCTCACTAGCCTTACCAGTAATTACACATTGTAGTAACTGAGTCCAATTCTCTCTTGGCCACTTTAAATTTTCTGCAACTTTTTCAAAAAGAATAAAATATTTGTCTACTTCTTTTTCTTTGAAAGGGGGCACTAATCTAATATTCCTTGCTAAACCAAAATTCTGATTTGAAGTATGATGGTGATTCTCACTTGCCAGCTTCATTTCTTTCATTCTAATTTCATATTGTAATTGTTTTTCCTTCTCCCTTTCCTGTCTCTCTCTCTCCTCTTTTTCAAATTGTAATTGTCTTTCTTTATCCCTTTCCTGAAATTCCAGTTTCTTAAACTCTAATTCAGATTGTAATTGTCTTTCTTTCTCCCTTTCTTGTCTCTCTCTCCTCTTTTTCTCTATCAATCAGCATTTGCTCTTTTTGTAATTCAATTTGTTTTTCTTTCTCCCTCTCCCGAAACTCCAGCTTCTTTAACTCTAATTCCATCTGGAATTTTAATTCTAATTCCTTCAGTTTAATGTCAGAGTCTGGTGTAGACTTACTGACTGGAATCAAAGCACTTTGTTCCAAAATATCCTGTTCTACCAAATACTGTACCAAAATCTTTTTGATATCTTGTTTCGTTAAAGAAGCCTTCACTTCGGAAAGATCGTATTTCCTGGCAAGTTGAACCAACTCATCTTTTTTTAAAAGATCTAATTGCTCCTGGGTAGGATTAGAAAGAAATATTTCTACCTTAGATGTCATTTTGATACAAGCGTGTTAGTCTCACTAAAAATTTAAAATTTTCAAAAACTAGGGGAAATTCAAATTTAAATTCAAATTTATCTCAAATCTCAATCCCGGACGAGCCCCCAATTTCTATGTTACATGCTTAGGCTCGAATAAGCAGCAACACAGAAAGAGTGAAAACTAACAAGCTTGTATAACTTTAACAACGATTTTATTAAGTACAATTATTTTCATAAAATAAATAAACTTACGGTTTTAGAGAATCAAATCCAACAAATATAGAATTCACAAAATAATCCACTAATGGAATTTCAAGTCCTGATAAATAAATGTTCTAATAGTTCCAGGTTCGAATCTTGACGATGTAATAATCCAAAATGGCTGACAATGTCACGTGATGCAGTTCTTGTTTTAAAATCATCCAGATGAAATTATGAAACATATGTCCTTTTCCAGATAAATAGAATAATTCTTCTTTTCCAACGAATTGACACAGTCCAGAACAAGATATTAAACTCAAACAGAAAATACACAACCAATAACTTACAGCCCAATAATTCTACTAAAGTTAGCTTCTAAAACACAGCTATATATATTGTTTTTCTGAAGTAAACAAGTAATCACGCGCTTTTCTAGAAATTGATAGAAGGTCAGAGGAAGAGTCTACCTTCACCTAGTCACGTAATAATGGAATGTTCTAGAAGGAAATCATTCACTTATAAAATGTTGTCCCCGAAATTAACCAATGAAATTGAAGACCTGTTAACAATGTCCAAAGCAAGGTCAGGAACTAGACCACTGTAAGCCAAGGTCAAAACTTGTTTACAGTAAAGTCCAGGTCAAATGAATTTTCTAGAAAAATTTCCCATTTAATGAATAATAAATCCTAAATGACAATTTTGGATTTAATAATTAAAAATAAATAAAATTAAATCCAATAGCCGTAACAATGTATATATATATATATATATATATATATATATATATATATATATATATATATATCTATCTATATATATATATATATATATATATATATATATCTTGACAAATGTTGCGGTTCTGAAAATAAATCCAAGGTGACATCTCCATAACTGCAAAAAACAATTGGTTGGTCCCTTAGCAGACGACCGCGCCAATGGCCTAGTGGTTAGAGCGTCCGCCTCGGATACGAGAGGTCGTGGGTTCGAACCCTAGCCGAATCATACCAAAGACATAAAAATGGTACTTGCAGCTGTCTCGCTTGGAGCTAAACATGAGGTATTTAGTATTAGGTCTGATCGGCCTGGTGTAAAGATAATGTGACTGGGTGGGTGTGATTAGGATTTTTAACGTAGCTTTAACAGTGCGACAGTTTATAATGAAAAAGTTGCCGCATACATGTAGCATGATAACCGACCTAGTCACATTATCCTGACACCAGGCCAACCAGTCGTAACACTAACCTCTTAATGCTGAGCGCAAAGCGAGGCAGCTGTTGGTACCATTTTTGAAAGTCGTTGGTATGACTCGGTCGGGGATCGAACCCACGACCTCCCGTATCCGCGTCGGACGCTCTAATCACTAGGCAACCAGAGCGGTCTGACTGGGTGGGATATAATATGATTGAAAAATTGTTAAAGCTACTTTAAAAATCCAAAACACGCACACATACCCTTAGCAGACAGTTTGTTTTTCTTAATTCGTACGGAAATTGTAGAAAATGTAAATTTTGTTTATTTGGGGAAGTTTGACTTAAAGCCCAAATGCCGCCGTTTATCATAAATGTCACCATTCTTCGATTCTAACTAAAGTTTGGAAAGAAGGAAGGAAGGAGGTGACTTGCTAAAAGAGGTATCTGACAAAAACAGTTCTTTGAAATAATCAAGATGCAGTTTAAAAGACGTACAATATTCAGTTTAGATTTATGAGGTGGCACACCTTAATTTTGTCGACGAAGTCGCTCATAATTCCGTTCGTTTTCGGGAGTGTTCCAAAAGCAGTGATGTGATAATAAGATTTGACTAGTTCCGTTAATGACAAATCCAATAACATTCGCACATGGCGCATATATCGATTCGAGAAATGATGAAGGGAAGTAGGTCCGCTGTTCTTACGCGAATAATAGAAGACAAAGAGCGCATTAGATAAACACAAGAATCTTGTGAATATTGGTGATATGCTGGGGCGCTAGAATAATTTGAAGAGCGAACTTGAGCTGAAGACGTAATGTATTATTATAACGTGATGTTGGCTTCTTATGT